>CAJHQQ010000955.1:0-127651 GCA_905132885.1 Moricandia moricandioides | reverse complement strand
CATGTAGAGACTCCCATTTAGCGTAAATTACACTTTCACCCATAATATAATGCTTATTACACTTTTAGCCCTATATTCATTGATTCTTTTGCAACAAATAAAAAATTCTGGATTCACCACCCAATAACTTAGACCACCTTCAACCTTGAATCTCTAATTGGGTGCTTAACTTCTTTTTTTTTTTTTTAAATTTTTTTTAAAAAAAAAAAAAAAAAAAAAAAAATCAATTGCGGGCCGCCACGTGTCAGTGGGGCCCGCAAAACAGTGCAAGCAACTAAGGGCATGATTAATGCAGGTCTCTTAACAAGGGGTTCTTATTTTTTAAGAGACCGTATCTTAATTTTAACTAAGAAAACTTAAGAACCGTCTCTTAAATAAGAGACATAAGAGACGTCTCTTATCCGGAAAAATGTAAAAAAAAAAAAATTAAAAAGAGGACAAAAAAATTAAGAACCCCATCTTAAGAGACCCGGGTTAAAGATGGCCTAACAAAAAGGATGCTTAATTAGGATAAATAAGAAGTGGTTTTAGGGGATGCTAGTGGGGCCCACCCCTTAAGCCACCCACTAAGCACCCCCATTGCACATGCCCTTACATTGTTTATTATTACTAATCATTTGAAACTAACTGTTGCGATATGATTGTTGTTCTAAGTAGATTATTGTTCGATCTGATTCGAGTAATTAATCATAAAAGATCTTGCAGTTTGTTTTCCCAGTTCACGACCTCAAGTCGCTACGTCTGAGGAGAGTCGGAGCTCTCAACCTTTGCACTAGCTTTCATCGGAAACCTCCTCCGGCGTGGATTATACAATCACAATAGCTACGTACGATTCTATCGACTAATCTACTTCTTCCTCCGTGTGCAGGTATCGACGTGATACTAGACACACCAACGAACGACGATGACTACAGAACGAGCAAGCTGTTTCCCGGAGAAGATGACCACCTTGTTATCTTCTTGTTTTTCTCTTCGCAGAGGCCGTTTAAGTCGTTACAACGACTTAATCACCTGACCATGGACCCTTATATAGAGAAGGCTTTGGTTTACTTCTCAGCCCATCAGTACTAACTTTATTTAGAATTACATAAATTTCAATCTAAAATTAGTTCTTACTATCAGTCACGTATTTGTGTAATTCTATTTAAATTCATAAAAATATAATAAATATTTTGTGTCATTTAGAATTTCATAAATATGATAGATTGTTCAAAAGAGTACAACCTGAATCAAAACCAAAACAATGATTTATTTTTGTGTCTAAAAATCACTTTTATACATTAAGATACAAAACAAAACAAAAATTTGTAGAATACAAGCAGGAAGAGATTGGAATGAACTGATCAATTGCCATTTTGGGCAAGGTATATGCTACCATATTTGCTTCTCTTTTATCTGTTCGCACGATCCATTGAATTATATTTCTTCAATGAATAGTCTGATATTGATTGTCTACTCATAACTGAAATGGTCTATGGAAACTCTAAATCATAACACATTTTGAATGTCCATGTGTTCACTATAATCCCAAAGAAGATTATACACTGCCGTGAATTATTGTGGTGTTAGCATATGTTGGACTCGCTCCCCCAAGAAAAATATGTATAATATGACAACAAAACCAAAAAAAAAAAAGGGTTGGAGATAGACGTCACGAAATTAACTAAGTGATTTGATACCAACTTGTTTGTTCTTTTTGACATTCCATATGAACAAGCCCCGTCACAAAGTGAAAAAGAAGAAGAAGACCAAGAAAATCATCTTCTTCAGTGCATTTGGGAGTCCAGGACCATACATTCATTCATTTAAGTCAACTCCTCGTCCTCTTTTTGAGTCGATCCCAAATGTTTTCGTGTGAAATTTACACAACCCTAAGCCTTGTGGGTTGTGGCTATAGAGATATCTCCCATCTTAATAACCTATCAAAAAAAAACTTTTTTACAATAACTACATATTTTTAAGTATTAAAAATAGATTTTTCTTCTACTTTTTTGGGTAAGCAAGAAAAAAAGAAAAGGTAGTTAGCATATTGATTTCTTCCTATGAGTATATAACTGACATATTAAGTACAATAATTCACTAGTTAATTAGATTCATTAATGTGTGAAATCTATACCTAAAAGTTTAAGATTTAATTAAATATTTCAGTTTGAGTTAAGATTTAACTCTTATTTTTTTTATTCAATAAAAAGTTTCTAGTTGTATGGGTCTCTGTCAAGGATGCAAATTTACCAAAGTCAACTATAAGAAAATTATTGAAGTGCAAGAAAACCAAAGGTAAGATAACCTTTCTCTCGCATGAATGATTAACCTCAACAACATACGACAAAAAAATTATACAACTCAAAATATATATCTTAAGTTCTCAATATCATTAAGACGCATTGGATACATGATCGTAAAATACAAGTCCATTACAACACAAATCAAAAGCTTACATAACTATATATCAAAAACTACATAATACAACAAAGGAATCTGACTAGTTGATACTAAACACATCCATTGAAAACACTAGGAAAGCAACTCTTACTTTATAGTATTGATATATTGATTAGTTAAAAGGTTCCTAAAATGCTTAAGGATGAATGAAGTTGCGGAGACGACACATCATGTCATGGATTCGATCACGTGACACCGAAGATTTGTCGAGGATATGAAAAGCGTGACCAACTCCTCCATGAATGATACCTTCAACTCTCTTTCCATGGCTTCTCATCACTTTACACATCTCCATGTTCCTATCTTTTAGTATATCAAACTCCGCCATGAACACCATCGTCGTCGGTAACCTAGCTTCTCGGAGAGACCCCGCCGAGGAGCTTATCAGAGGGTTGCACCAAGGATGGTCTCTACTGGCGCCGCGAGGCAGAGCGAGACGCCAGTACGTGTCCGAAGCTGAGAGAGTCAAGGCCGTTGACTTGGAGTGTTGTTGTTTCTCCGAGGAGGTTCTTGCTTCTCCTCCGAAGAAAGGGTGGATTAGTATAACGCCCTTGAGGTTTGAAGTGTTTAAGGGTTTACCACCGGCGGCGAGTTTGACGGCGACTTGATAAGCTATGTTGGCTCCGGCACTATCTCCTGCCAAGAAAACGTTTGAGAGGTCACACTTATTCACCCAAGAATATCCTCCGTTGGATCCTTGCTTCATTAACCACGAGACAACGTTAACTCCGTCGTCGTACGCCGCCGGGAGACGGTGTTCAGGGGCCAAACGGTAGTTTACCGAAACGATGACGCAACGGGCATTAACGGCGAGGTCAGTCAAGAAGTCGTGGTAGCAGCTCCAAGCGGCGGAGCCAACGCAGAAGCCACCACCGTGGAAGTAAACAAGGAGAGGGAGAGTAACGGACGGGGAGAAGGCTGCGGCGTCGGGGATGTAGACACGTGCCCACGTGTCGTTGGATAGTTTGATGTCAAAGGCTGTGACCTTTGCAGATGGATGAACGGTGGCTGAGACGGTGGGGACAATGGGAGGTCTCTCGACACAACCGTCGTTGAAAACTTTGATGAGTCCTTCAATCTCTTCCATGACGGGGCCATGACGGTGGTGGAGAGATCCACCACGTCGGTTGTCCGATGATTGGTGGTTGAGAGTGAAGGAAAGAGCTGCCATTAGGTTTTTTGAACTTTAGAAAGTGTAGTAGTGTTGGTTGGGTTATGGTTTATGAGATGAGACTCGTTCAAGCTCTTTATATAGAGGATAGTTTATATAAATACTGGTCTTGTAGAACTACAAGTGCTGTAATTTACTAAAATACTGGATTTTTTGTTAGGTATAGCATCTATACAGTAAATTGTGGAGATGAGAATAATAGATCCTTGATGTAGTTCACGTATGTGAATCTTCACCGGCCACTCCAAAGCCGTCCATAATTACATCATAGCTTTTCCTTCTTCTGGTCAACTACGAATCATAGTTAGAAAGTATTCTTTTTAGGAATGTAATTATATTACAATTTGTATACAAGACTCAAGAGATGTAAACAAAAACACTCAAATTTATTTACGTTTAGATTACTTAAATTTATTTACGTCCTTATAGTTTAGTTTAGTTAGGAAAAGACATATTTTATTATTGAAAACACCATATTAAAGGTACAATAACCTAATATATGGTAGCAAAGAAATATCAGAATATGACGAGTTAATAATCTAAAGCCAAATAGTATAAACCAAGATTTAAAACGCTTGATACGAACCATATCATAATCAGTGTGTGAAAAGAATCACATTACACAAAGGAACTTTTCAAATTTCACGTGGAAATTTTCATGTAACAAAGGAATATTACCGCTCAAAACAAAGTATATATATGTTCAAAAAAACAAAACAAATTATATGTATACATGAAAACATTGAAGATCTATATCCCACAAGAATATTACTATTAATTTACTATCGCCAGTCGTGGTATTATGAATAGTTAAATGATTGTAAGTTGAGTTTCAGTTGATTTGATCTCTAAACAATGTCGTGTTGTTCCATCACCTCTAATTTGCATCATTACAAAGGGGAACTCAGACTAGTGTTTGTCCTTTTCGAACAATGCTGTTTTGGATTTTTATGTATTTATCTACATAATTATCCAACAACAAAAGACAAAATGGGTATCAAACAGAAAATATGTCTTTCTCAAAGTGTAATTCTTCGTTCCTGTTGTGAAGAAAAAATAGTTTTACTAATTAGCATCTCCATTTTGAGTGTTTAGACTTTAAAGTTCTTCATATTAAATAGGAAATATTAATATTACTCGCTTTTAACTATATTGGAGATGTTCGGTTCATCTTTCATATATTAACTAGAAAATGAAAGATGTTATATATAACTTACATGCATGCATAATAACAGTGCGAAAGACTTTTTATTTAATTTATAAGTCAAAAGAACATAAAGTCGGCAAAGATTCTATGGGCAAGTACAATTCACAAATCTTCTAAAATTCTTATGATATATTCCTCCCCCTCGAATATTCTATTACATTTTTAATTGTTTTTATTTTCCATTGGTAGTAAAACTAATTTTAAAATTAAACTTGCAAGCTACAAGTTACCACGATCTCTTTTTTTTTTCTTTTTTGACAAAGGGCTTGTTACCACGATATGTTTTTCTAATAATATAGTGTTATATGTACATATGCAACTCTGATGTAATTTGAGTGTTGGTTTTATAGCTTTGATCATGTTTTCCCTTAGTAGCTAAAGGCATCATCTCAAACCGTGTGAGAATTTTTTTGGAGAAGTTACTTTTTTTTTTGTCTTAGTTTATCTTCGTAATATTCGTAGCTTTTCTTATATTCTCGTTGAAGGCACCAAATGGATTTTTTTCGATATCAAAGAATATTTAGTTCTCTTATTCTTCCTCCCTCTATAGAGAGAGCCTTTTTTTTCCAAAACATGGTTGATCACTGGAAAAATATATAACCAGAAAGTGCTTTGTTCCCGAGCTAAAAGGTAGACTAATTACATCCCCTCTCAAAAATATAACTATACAAACTTATTGTTTTCTTGATCGAGATAATAAATAACTAACCATTATTCTCTTTTGTTCTTTTTTTTAATGAAAAGAACTTGAGTCTGGCTCCTTAGACCACTCAGCCACCCTGACTAATGTCAAAGAATAAGACTAAATTGTAATGTCATTTTGTTCCTTAGCCAGTACAAGGTCATATGAAAGCTGCAAAGAATCAGACTAAAAATTGTAGTTTTTTTTGGAAATGATTACAATGACTTATATATTCATTTATTGTAAGAAAAAGTAGTATACACATCAATCAAATCAGAGCAAAAGAAACCAGGTTAAAGATCAAGACATTTGGTTCTCGATATGTAACCACTAGCTAGGAGCTAAGAAAGGAACTCATAGAGAGAGAGAGAGAGTTTGGTTTAGTGGTGTTATTCTTGAGACTCGTGCTTGTAACCGAGAAGATGGTTTGCAGCCACTTCGACGTTCCTGTTGCAGGCGAAGTACGCCACCGCCGCATCACCTCTATCAAATCCCAGTGCTTCCAGCTGTTTTAAAAGCAATAACACACACGTAGCATTATGAATACAGTGACGAATCCAAATGAAGTTGAAGTTTTTAAGAAAGCAAGAGTAGAACACATAGACCGGACCCGTTCAATCAATTCATAATCCTCAGGGGTGGGGACTTCAACTTCAGTTTCCTTAGTCTCTCCCACTTGGTTGCCACTGAATCACACAACACCAACAACAAAGAATCCAAAACAACTTAAAACCCAAAAGAAAAAAGCTCAGTTCATTTTACAACCAACATTAAGTATGGGTTAATTTTGTACTCGTTGTTTGTTGGTTTGTTGGTTTGGTCTGCTTGAGTCTGCTCAACTTCGGTTTCTTCAGATTCTCCCACTTGGTTGCCACTGAATACACAAGAAAGATCAGTTAGTTTCTATATCATTTTACTACTAACTAACTAACATTATGGTAAGCTTGGTTACCTATCTCCTCCGTTGTTTGGTTCGTTGGTTTGAAAGTGTAAGACGTAGTTGTCTTGGTGTTCATGAGGCTGCTCAAATACTAAGCGTAAGAAGTCTACTTCGTTGTCTTGATTCAACTGAAACAAGGTTACCAAATTAATCTCAAAATCTCCTTTGATCTTTCAAGTAAGAAGAGCTAGAAAAAGGTCAATACCTCTGGAGTGTGGCGCCATAAATCCAGTGGCCATTCATTGGCTGCATCTCGAGAAGCTTCAGGTTCTTGAGTTTGATCATTTGTGCCCTTTTCATTACATTTTATTACCAGGTCTCCTCCGGCCACCTCAAGAATCCACTGAAAGTTACTCTCTGAAACACTTTCATAGTTCACATTTGATGCACCAGCATCCCAGGCTGGTTCAGTAGGCGTTGCATGAGCCTATATTAATCTCAAGTTACTATCACTCACTAAACAAAAAGATGCAAAAGGGTATCAAGAATACAAACTCACATGAGGTTTAAGGTTAGCAGATGCAGTAGACGTTCCGGTAGATGCAGGTTTTCTCTGCATTATTATAAGCTCACCGGAGCAAAGATCAATAAGCTAAACTCTAGAAACATATTAACTTACATTACTAAACCCTAAACACACCTTCATAACGGCAATAGTGCTTTTCTCGGAAACGTTGTTAGCTTCTAATGTTGTATCATCTTTAAGCACTTTCCCTTTGTGAATAAGAACTTGTTCTTCAGCAGGATATGATGCAGTAACTCCAAGCACAGTCTCTATGTTCTTCTTCACATCAGCAACCTAATCAAACGTATAGATATATTTGGAAAACAGAACAAGATCAGGAAGATCAATACAGAGGAGACTATCATGAATCTAAGAAACGAAACCCTAAAAGCAGATTTTGCGTATCTGAGTTCACATTGACGAAAGATCACATGATTCAAGAAAAAGTAACTAACTTCTCGAAGAAACAATGAGCAATCTTGTACCGTAACGAACAAGAAATCATCTGAACTACCTCCTAAACCCTAGATATGAAACTCGAGTGTGCCAAGAAAGAGTGTGAGCAGAGTTTCTTGAGAGTTTACGTACCGAATCCTCTGGTTTGACTTGGATCTCGAAGCGATCACCCTTCAGAGTTTTGACAAATATCTTCATCTTCTCTTTCACCAGAGAGATTCTGTTTCGATGAATCTCCGTACGTCGGTAAAAAAAAAAAGAACTCTCGAGCTGAGAAGTGAGAAGAAGCAGGTAAGGTATGTAGGTGAGTGACGAGGAGAAGGAGAAGGATTAGACTACGTTATATAGTCTTCCTCTGCTCATCATTGCTCTAATAATCCAATGTGATTTCGACACGTGTTAATCTTGTGACCTACGTAAAGATAGTATCTTCGCCCAGCAGAGGTGCAAAAGAAGCTAATAAAATGGAGGATATTAATTATGATTCAATGCTTTCTTTTTCCTCCAGCCTTTCAGTTTTAGTTTTCTAGTCCGTTCTCTGTTCTTGTCATTGGCACGTATTGGATGAGAATCCGAAGATCAGTGACTCTCTTCAATATAATCACTATCCTCTCCCTAGACCAGTGATTGTATATATGTTTCCATAATGAAAATGATTAGAATGAGATATATTCATTTATTGCAAGGAAAAGTAGTATACACATCAATCAGTCACTCCAACTGTGTAACCAGATCCGGCAAAAGAAACCAGGTTACAGAACAAGACAACTACGAGAGAGGGTTTAGGGTTGAGTGGTGTTATTCTTGAGACTCGTGCTTGTCACCGAGAAGACGGTTTGCAGCCACTTGTACGTTCCTGTTGCTGGCAAAGTACGCCCCCACCGCATCACCTCTCTCAAATCCCAGTGCTTCCAGCTGTTTTTAAAACCAAAAACACACACGTTTTATGAATACAGTAACGAATCCAAATGAAGTTGAAGTTTCTAAGAAAACAATAGAATAACACATAGACTGACCTGTTCGATCAATTCAATTATCCTCAGGGGTGGCGACTTCAACTTGGTTGTCACTGAATCACACAAAGAAACCACACATAACTTAAAACCAAAAGAAAGCTCAGTTCGTTTTATAACCAACATTGATTATTTATGTACCCATCTCCTCCCTTGTTTGGTTTGTTAGCTTGGTCTGCTTGGAGTTCCTGAGGCTGCTTAACTTCGGTTTCTTCAGAGTCAGACTCTCCCACTTGGTTCTCACTGAATCACACCACAAGAACAACAAATAACTTAAAACCAAAAGAAAGCTCAGTTCATTTTACTACACAACATTAATTAATTATGGTAAATTTTGTACCCATCTCCACCGTTGTTTGGTTCGTTGGTTTGGCCCGCTTGGTGTTCCTGAGGCTTCTCCTTTTCGTTGCCACTGAAAATCCACACAAAAAAATTACTTAACCAAGATCTCTAGTTCAATTTATGAGTCTCTGAATCATAAACTAAGACAATGTTTTATACCATGTTCCTCCATCAAGTAGTAAGCGTAAGAAGACAGCTTTGTTGTCTTGAATCAAATGAAACAATGGCGGATCTTGTTCCCCTAGCATCTCTACAAAATCCTGCAGCAAGATTCAACAAAACCAACTTAAAAAAATAAAATAAACTTGAGAGCATAATAATCTTTTGCATTCCCTTTTTCCTTTGTTGCATTTTTTTTTGGTTTTTACCTTTACGATACTAGGGTCTGATTGCACCATAGCTCGTAGAAACTCGTACTATTTGTCACAACATACCAAAAAGAAAAAGAAAAAAACTAAGTTAGATACCTCCTTTAATCTTTCAATAAGACAGAAGAGGAAACAAGAGCTCAATACCTCTGGAGTGTCGTTGAATAAATCAAGTAACCGTTCTAGGTCTGCTAATTCAGGTTCTTGAGTTTCATCCTGTCTCATTACATTTTATTTTCTCAGTCTTTCAGATTACACATACCCTCTCAACAAAATTTAGTGTATTTAATTTTACCTCCGTTATGTAAGGATCGTCACTCTCCAAACCCTTTTTAAAAAAGAAAAACAACTTATCAGTCTTCATTAAATGACATAACGTTTAGGTTTTTTTTTTTGAAGAACTCACAAAGTAAAGATACTCCAAAGCTTTATCAATGTCATCATATGCCAAATAGAGTGCAAAGGTAACCATGTCACGTTTCCAGCCTACTCCGACCATCCCAAGAATCCTCTGAATGCTACTCTCTGAAACTCTTTCACTGGCCACATATAATGCACCACCCGAGGCAGGACTTTCAGTTGCAGATCTACGAAGACAACTTTGCACAATCAGAAACATAGAATTGGGAATCAAAGATCGATCTTCCAACTTATACACTAACTCAACTCACGTTGCTAATGCAGCCGGAGTTGAAGAAGGAGGCGTTGCATGAACCTAAATCAATCTCAAGTTATATTCTCTAGACCATAAAATTTCATTAACTCTAGACCATAAAATTTCATTAATATTTACAAAACCCTAAACACACCTTCATAACGCCAATAATGCTTTTTTCGGAAACGTTGTTAGCTTCTAATGTTGTATCATCTTTAAGCACTTTCCCTTTGTGAATAAGAACTTGTTCTGCAGCAGGATATGCAGTAGCTCCCAGCACTGTCTCTATGATCTTCTTCACATCAGCAACCTGATCACACGTACATATATTTTGAAAACAGAACAAGATCAGGAAGATCAATACAGAGGAGACTCGTGGATCTAAGAAACGAAACCTACAAGCAGCTTTGCGTATCTGAGTTCACATTTACGAACAATCACACGATTCAAGACTCTACAAACAAAAGTAACTAACTTACCGACCAAGAAACAATGAGCAATCGTGTACCGTAACGAACAAGTAATCATCTGAACTACCTCCTAAACCCTAGATATCAAACTCGAGTGTGCCAAGAAAGAGTTTGAGCAGTACCGAGTCCTCGGGTTTGACTTGGATCTCGAAGCGATCACCTTTCAGAGTTTTGACACATATCTTCATCTTCTCTTTCACGGAAGAAAGAAAAGATTCCAGTTCGAGAAAGCCGGCGAGACTCTGTTTCTGTGAATCACCGTCGGTAACGAACCTCCGAGCTGAGAAGAAGAAGCGGGTGAGTGACGACGAGAAAGGAGAAGAAAACGACTCAACGTATTACGCTCGGTTTCACTATATATAGTCTTCCTCTGCTCATCATTTCTCTAATAGTCCAACGTGATTTAGACACGTGTAGGGGTGATTCGTTAACCAGTTTCTGAGTTTTTTTTTCTTCTTTATTGAGACTATACCTAACCATTATGGCATTATGTCTTCCCCTATCATTCAGTGTTTTCTTTTTCCTCTTTCCTTTTCATTCTAGGGTTAAAATGTATTCTGTCTATTTCATTATAAATATTACATTAAAGTTTTTATGGAAATTAATAACATTCTATAATAGACTAATATATATTTATTTAATGCAAAACTAATTAAATAAAAATTATCTAAATAAAAATCGATTGATTATTTAAAAATGTAAATATAATAAGTTTAATATACAAAATTACAATAGAATCGTAGAATGACACTTATTTTAAAACAACAAAAAAATTAAAATAACACTTAATATGAAAAAAAAGAAATTAATTATTTAGCTTATCTTACAATTTCATCTAATTAAGATCAACTTCAATGGTGGTTTCTTACCATATGATTCTTAACTTACATATTGGTGTATGTATCTATAACAATTATTATTTAAGATACAGATCATTGATTGTGTTTCCAACAATTTTAAGATACTCAACTATTAATTTATAATATTTGAATTTTCTAATAATTTAAGAAGTAGATATCACCAATAAGATTGTTCTAAGGCAGCTTCTCATTATCATAAGCAGTATATTATTCATTCTTTATTTAAACAAAAAACAAATCACTTACGCGTGTATTTGTAATCATCTGGATAAATATTCCAAGTTAACTTTCACAGCCCAAAAAAAAAAAGAATCACTTCAAGCGTTTTTGAGTGCTTCACTACAGATCTCGCTAATCTGCTTCTCAAGTCTTTCGATCTCTGCTTCAACACGAGCTTTTGCTTGTTCATCCTTTGTTGTTTCTAACGAGCTCTTCAATGAAGAGATTTTCCTCAGTAGACTCTTGATCTACATATTCATTTA
Source organism: Moricandia moricandioides (assembly GCA_905132885.1). NCBI lineage: Eukaryota > Viridiplantae > Streptophyta > Magnoliopsida > Brassicales > Brassicaceae > Moricandia > Moricandia moricandioides. The sequence goes on along the minus strand of CAJHQQ010000955.1, from coordinate 116,058 downwards.
CCAGAATCATATAAGCAATTAATAGAGTGAGAGCATTATATTGTAGTGGTTTGATTCAAAGAATATTACCTTGCGATGGGGCCATCGGTAGAGTCCACCCCTTCGACAGATCTTCTTAACCACTGTCGGACACAGACTCATCCGTCTAGCAGCTTCTTGAATCGGGAGATGGAAGTGCATACATATGTCTTTTAGTTTTAGTTTCCCAGTCCGTTCTCTCTGTTCTTGTCCTCGCCACATATAAGATGAATCCGAAGATCAGTGTCTCTCTTTAATATAATCAGTTATATTTAATACTTAAAGCACAAGAAACATGTTCTTCATCTACATGCAAACCCTAACATATCCACTATTCTCCATCCTCTCCCTAGACCAGTGATTATATATGTTTCCATAATGAGATCACCCAAAGAATTCCATAAAGTTCTTCTATATATAAACTTTCAAAACCCTAACTAATATCTATATATGATCTTATCTACGCTTAAACCGCAACCATTGTGTTCCTTGTGGCACAAGTCACATGTTTCTATCCCAAAACTAGTATTCCTATGATTTTAAACGATTAGAAATTGAGATATTAGAGACAAAACCTGTATTGCGAGAGCGGTTTTTCTCCGTTTCTTTCCTTTGGGGACTGGAGGTTCATCTCTCAATCCAACATAGAGTGGCACAGATGGAACGTTAAGGGCTTGGTCAGGCACTATAGCCTGAGGCATTGGAACATCATCTATCGGTGGCAACGTCAACATAGGCGACTGGTTATCGGGGAAGCAAGAAGCATTCATCGCTTGATAAAAATCAGCATTAGTGTCTTCCACAACGCCAAAACCGCATGCTGCTCTAGCCGCGAGATAATCTTCTATGAACCTCTTCACATCCTCCATCGATAAAAACTTCAAATCAATGGTTTGATATTGCGGTTCAGTAGAACCATCAAGTCGATGCATCTCGAGAATCGCATGGCAGAAGTACCCTATCCCTCCATGAAAATCAAGTCTCATCATCTCCTGACCTACACAACCATAAAATATAAACAAAAACCATTCAATAAACAAACATCTACATGATAGATATACATATAAAAATAGTTATACCATTTGAATGGATCAATGTTCGAAGAAGGTTGCAACAAGTGCACACGAGTATGCCGTTGGATACTGTTGGTGTAATAGGCACGACAGGCGCTGATGAACCACCGGCTTCAAAGTTGGGACCGTTTTCACCAAAAACTCGAGTACTCACTTCAAGTCTACAAGTTCCACCAACATTGTCATTAGTACCAATCTCTCCTAGGATATTACTGTCCATGTTGTCGCTAAGAAACTCAGGTGGTATATCGGATAAGTCCCAAGAGAGGTCAATATCATCGTCAAATGATGTAACAAGAAAATCGTTGGTGTCATCACAGTTAGGGATTGTAAGTGAAAGTTGATTCATCATCCCAGTTTCGTTTATAGTAACCGGAGGAGGAGGAACTGGATTCTCGGTGAAAGCAAAGTCCATTAGATTTGGATTTTGATTAGACATAAGGTTTTGGAGTTCCTCTTCTGAAAAGGGTTCATAGTATGGATCTCCATCGTCTTTGTCTTTAAGACCGGATGATTTTGGATCATCATCACCCGCCATTTTGTGTGTTTTTCACACAAAAAGTGTTAATCTCTCTCAAGCACCGTGTGATGCTTGAGAGTTGAAGAACCAAAGAGTGAGTGACAAAAGTTCTTACGGTTTGATCAGGGGAAAGGTTTTGTAGATAAGAGAGAAATTTTGGCGGTTAATGGTCGTTGGAGAGTAAGTTATATTTCATTCAACAGATGCGTTTGTTCAGTTAATATTGTCTTGCCGCGAGAATAACTGTCTTTTTCTTTCTTGATATTATTTTATAATAACAACGCAATTAACATAGACTATTGTATTTGAATCCAATATAGCGAGATTCATATAAAATATTCGTGATTTTTTTGTGTTAAACAAAAGTAATTAGTGTGAAGAAAGGTTCTGCTTACAGATTAACATTTAAGTGATTGCTTAGTTTATAAACTATGCATCAGTTCCAAGTTCAGGCTTTGGTTCACTGACGATGCTGAGAATTTTGAAGAGGATTTCTAGTAACCACATGAAGACCGGGAAATAAAGTTCCTATAACATTGGTTTTATGGCGAGTTACTCGTCAAGAGCTCTCGACCATAACATGTTCACTTGTGCTATTTTCCGCAAACCACATGGAGATTGTCTCAGTTACCACTTTACAAGCTTGACAATTCCAAGTGAGGAGCTAGAAGATAATATATAAGGGCACGCAGGCAAGGAGTTAAACCAAAATTGAAGATAAGAAGAGTACAGTAAGAGCTATCCCAACTTTGAATCAGAAAGCATCTCTTTTATTTTTTTGATACAAGTGTGTTTATATACACGTCCATATAACCAGAAAAACTCTGTGATTATTGATACGGATGAGTTAGAAAAAAACAATATGACCATGACTTTGCATATGCATTACAAAAGTTCAAAGACTGTCGGCAAGAAACTCGGTAAGAGAGAAAGTAGCACTCAGCGGTTTTCATTGAAGACACACACAAATGGACACCACTCCTGAAAGCTACGTTTAACTTTCTCTTTTCTCACAATACATGAAAAGAGAAGTGGTAAGAACAATAAGGCGCTTTAATATTAGACTTATCGAATCACAAAAAGAAAACACATATACAAAGGTGTTGCGGGCGAGCTTGAACTCAGCCAAGAAGTTAAAAGAGATGTTACTACTATACACAACGGTGTAACATCCTTTTAGAAAGAAGATAATTTATATTACAACCAAAATAAAAGAGAAGAGATACAAACCAGACCTCTTTTCCTCAATAAAATTTTACAGATTCTTCTAATCTTCTCCTTAATTTATTATATATAAACAAAACGGTGATCAACGGTAACTGATCTTCATCTTCTTCCTCCCTCCTCTCTCTCTCAGGAAAAAGATGAAAAACACTAAATAGATATCACATATTCATTTGCTTCAAAAATGGTAGTACTAGTAATCAAATCCTTCTCTCTGTTAGGGCCTTGGTGAACAAACGATTCCGGAATCTCTATATACACTTGGTTTTGGCTTTGTCTACTAAGCCATGGCAGGGATGCTCGAGCTTTGACGGTCACGGTTCAAGCAATCAAACCCTTCTACTCTAACTGCAGGTGGTTTGAGTCCAAACTTCATTCTAACGCAACCACGAGACGACGAAGATGATGATGGAGATGGAGAAGGAAAGCCAGTTGATGAATTGGGCTGAAGGAAAGGAGAGTTTGGTGAGAGTGGATTAAGCTTCTCATCTCGAAAGCGAGCATCTTGGGCTAATGGGTTCGCTGCTCTGCTCGGAGGTGAACCAGGAAAATACGGTGGAGATGATGATAGTAAATGCCCTATTGTTCCATTGTCCTCCTGTAGAGGGACATCAAAGTGAATCAGAGAAAGCTTTTGAGGCAGATCAATACAAAGTAGAGGGACATCAAAGGTGAATACTTTTAATGGAATTGACTCAAGGAACCATACCTTTCTACGAATGATGTCCAAAAGCTCTGCACCCGCTTTAGAATCACACAAATCAGCAGCAGCTTGACTACAAACATAGAACAAAACAAAGTTTGAGTTACATGTTTGGTCCTAAAGACAGTAGAATCTGAAAAAGGAAGATGCTTTTTGTCAATACCTCATATGTAATCTAAGAGGACGAATGAAGTTGGCGACACGTCGGGGCTTAGGACAAACGACAAGATCCTTGCTGCGATCAAGTCCCATCATCTCCTCGCGAGACATGAAGGCGTTCTGCTGAAGGTTGTAATGATTCATCTTTGATCCACAGGAGAACGCCCTGAAATTTGGTTCCGACCAAACAAAAATCAAATTAGAACAGATCAGATCCAGAGGGTAATAAAGTAACAGACTTTGGGTAAGATCTGAGGAAAAGTTTTAAGCTTTGGCAGGGTTTCAAGGGAAACGAACAAAAATAAACGGATCTATACAGAAGTAACAGCGATCTGTAAGAAAATTTGGCCATAAAGGAAGCAGGAGAGAGATACCTGAGTAATATCTCCGAGAGAGCACGATGACGGAGAAGATTTTTATGAGAGAGAGAGAGGAGAGAACTAGTTTGAGGAAGAGGGATTATATAAAAGGATGAGACCAAAGTGTGGGTGAGGTTGAAGACGACGTGAACCGACGCCGTTTGGGATGGATTTGTCAAAAAAAAAAAAATTCTCTTGCCGTCGTAATAGTGATATTTGTGGACAGCTAATATTCCGGTTTTCATGCAATTATTATTTGACTTGTAACAAATCATCTTTTGTTTCTATCTATTGCTTGATATACTACCATTTTTATTACCATTGGAATATCTTTATTTTCCATAATTTAACTAGTGCAGTTTTTTCTGGAAAAAAATATCTATTGCAAAATCTAAAATTTCAGTTTTCTCTCTTAAATTTAAGAAAATATAAAAATAGGAATATTGAAACGGTATTCAAAATAGTTTAATATTGTTAAATGATTTTTAGTTTTATTTTCGCTTCAGAAAAGCCGATCTCGGCTATATTTTTGTTCAATTTATTTGATCTCTAATTTTCTAGCAGTTGAAAAAGAGGTGGTATTTGTAGAGAGGAGATATGATGGTGCTTGAACTATTGAGATTAATGGATAAGATCATCATTAATCCCAGTTAAAAAACTAGGGATCTTAATTTTAAGAGTCGATTTTTAATTTTCTTTTTTAGTTTTTAATTAAGAAAAGGTTAAGAATTTACTGAATTATAAGAATCGGCTTTTATCGATTCTTCTGTAGCACAAAATCTGAAATCCCATATGTGGTCAAAACCTCTTGGAAATTGAGTTAAGTGCAATATTGCTTCTTCTTGGGTTTCAAATATGATTCATAGGGGATGTGCTTGGATCATTAAAGATGATACATGCTCAGTGATCTTCCATAGCAGGAGATCCTTCAGCAATTCTGATTTTGTATTGTTTGCTGACCTCACTTTGCTTCAATGGGTTATGGAAGCTATGGCTAGTTTAAGGATTGATAAGGTTATGTTTGAAACCTCGTCTAGGGGTCCTTAGAGATGTTTTCTGCATGAAATCATCATTTTCCCATGTTAATCGAATGGTTTCAAAGACCCTCTAGAATATTAATACTTTCTCGGATTGGAGGCTAAATCATGTGGAGAATGAAGAGAGCAAGGTGGCTAAGTTGATAGCTAATAGTGTTACCTTAAACTGCGGTTCCAGTCTTATGTTGCAACAGGTGGATGTTCATGGCTTCAGCATTTTGTTACCTCAAGAATCGGCTCTGCATCTCCCATAATTCGCTCCTTGTGTTGACCCTTAAGGTGCTTGGAGCGTTGATTGTAATGCCGATTATTGGTGGTTTTGTTTCTTTTTACTTTTTTTTTGTTTCCTCCCCTATTTGTTGGTGGTTCTTGTTGTTCTTCATTTCTTCATATGTGTATGTTTGAGGCTTTTTTCTCGCTAGGGTTTTCACTCTACTTCCATAATCACAAATTCATTATTAAAAATCTAAATAACAATACACATACTCTCAAAAACCTAAATAAAGTATAAAACATGAAAATGATTTAATTATAAATAGTGAAAATTGTTCGCCATCCTTCAATTTATTAAAATTTGATAAAAACCCGTGGGGAACGTTAGCTCACGAAGCTGTCTAATGACATCAAGAGGGGATGTTGATCAAAATCATACCAATATATAGTCTTGGAATTGATGTTTTTATTTGCCATTCACTTTATGCTATAAAGTGCTGCAAAATCTTAAATATTTTCGAAAATGTACATAATAGAAACACATAATATACTATAAAACCTGACTCATATCATAATAAAAAATTCTTAAAACCATGATATATCACATATTTCATACCATTTGATTTCTATAATAATATTCAAAAGACCTACATTCACTTGGGTATCTAACAAGAGTTTACTTTTTATAGATCTTTATATATTTTGTAGATTCTGCTTTTGTTTTTGTTTTTTTCACTTTTATACAAAAGTATATTTAAAACGCATGCCTGTGTGGCAATCTCTTTGTGAAGTTTGAAATTTTGACCTAAACCATTGGGTTATGGTGTCTGACGTTTCTTTCTATTTAATTTTTTTTTTGATGGCTTCCATAAAAACGTGTACATATCAGCGAACGGCAATACTATCATCTTTTTTTTTTTTGAAAAGGGTTTGGCAATATTATCATGATTCATGAGTTGGCTAAGTCAGATTATTAATTAGTAAACGATGATTTTCTTAATGTCTGATCGAGATTGGAACCATATAACTCATCCTTGTTCACATAGGATAATACGAATACTTTTGGGGCAAAGTACTTGAACTACTCTTAGAGTATATGATTAGTGACAAAATCACCCCAATGTTCTCTGACGTGTCAACTTGTTCATATATTTATAGCATTCACAAAGACTTTGCTGCCTTGTTAAATGGACGAACCCAGTTACCATATCCACCACCCCCTATTGATAGGTGACGACCTAAAATCTTAGTTATAGAAAAAGATAAGTAACAACTAAATAATACGAAGAGAGCCAATATAAAATATAACTGTGGAGGGGCAGAGGGAGATGTTTTGTTTGTTTCGGGAAAAAAAAATAGACAGTGGGAAGAGAGACATGCGAGCCATTTACGCATTGTACAAAGGAAGAATAAAGCCAAAACGGCATATACTTATTTGATTATACTTTCTCCAGAAATAAAGATAAGAGGGCATGTATCATGTGGTACTGTGGTGATATCAGATTTTATTAAAAAAAAAAACTCAAACCTAATCAGTAGTTGAATCTTAAATATGTTTGGTATCAGTCAGGAGTTTCATTAACTAATAATGTAATCCAATAGTTTCATAAACACCTAGGTTGCTTGAAGACTTTATTAGCTTGAGTGGTTAATAAAGAAAAATTACAAAAGTCAGAAAACCTAAGAAACATTAAAAAAAAAAGAGCTGGGATAACCTATACATATCAACGGCTTACTAGACCCATCTTGCCGTGAGGGTTTTGACTCCAATCTGCAATATTAAAAGATGGTAAAGTTACTAAAGTTACTGACAGTAATGGTGTTAAACTTTCACATGATTTCAAATGAAAAATCTATTAATGTTCGGAATTAATCAGAACGTTACTCCTACTATAGTATACCAGCAAGTTCCACAAAACAATACATCAACGTACTAAAAAGCAAAACTGAAATAACCCTTGTTTCAAAAAAAACACAAAAGCATATTTTGTCAAAGTTTATGAGCCTCGACAAAAAAAAACCTAGTAAATTAATCATCTCAAGCTATGATTTGTATACTACAATATATAATAAATACCACTTACCATACTTAATTCATTAAGTATAAAGCTTTTAAATTCCGCCGATGATTTCTCAAACACAAAATGAATTATTTATTATTCTTCTAAACAATTATCGAGAGTATAAAAAATGTGAAAATCTAGTTAGCTGAGATCCCATAATATAGAAAAAGAAAATAGGGAAATTTCCAAGTTCCTACTCGTTTGAATAATTCATGGTGACTCGCGAACGTAAATGCACGTGACGTGATTCATATTATAGTACAAGTTGGCATCGCATTAATAGATTGTCGTCTATCTACAACACAGACTCGTTAGCAGAATCTTGCGAGGAACCAATCTCTCAAGCTCTCTCTCTCTCTAGCCTCTTCTACTTTACAAATAAATTATACACTCCCGACCCGACAGTTTTTTGTTCACACGACCAACGCATTACTTTTAAGACAAGAACCTCGTTGATGTAATAACCAAAGTTTTAAAATTTTGTTTACACGGTACCTAGTCCACAACTAGTTCTTGTCCGAAATAATTTATCTAAATTTTGATTTATATGATTAAATTGATTGAAATTATTCAAAATCAATTAAAATTTATCTATATTAATTTAAATGTGTTAATTTAATAAATAATATCAGTATAAATTCTTAAATTTACTCTATTTTTTATTTTGTATATCTAATTTTGATAATTTATTACAATATTTTATATTTTTATTTAAAAACTAAAATATTTTATATAAACATCATATATATATTATAAATTAATAATTTATTAACACGTATACCTCGCTTTAGCCCTAAATAATTTTTGTAAATTTTCTATAAATATCTAGTTACAGCATAACAACTTTTTCAACATTGATAATAACAATTGCTTAATTCTCATGATTTCTTCAACATTTTCTTCTTGACTAAAAAAAAAGAAAAAGAAAAAGAAAAATCAAGTTGTAAAGTAACAGTTTTAAATACAATATGTTGAACGATTCTTTTTTTCGATGGCTCTGAGATCAGCAAAGCTCTTGCTATTCAATCCTTTACACGGAAAGCATTTGTCATCAATCACTCAGATTACTCGTAACTATCATTTCAATCTTCATTTATTTCTTATATCAAAAAACTTGAGATTACTTTAAAAATAAAAGTTTTTTATTTTTTATTTTAACTTAGCGAAGCATTTGTTTGTTACCCATAGGGTTTGCAGATAAGGGAAGAACCGTGTGGCAAAGGAAGAGCTCGATGACTCCAACGGCGAAGGTAGACAACGATGAGCTCCGGCTACTTAAAGATGTTAACATGGACGAAGCTCCGGCGCGCCGTCATGTTCGCGATTCCTTGAAACATACTCAGCTTAATCTCGATCACATCCTCTTCAAGGTAAACCAAACAAAATAAAAGTGTATCGATCGATTTTTTAGGGAATTTTTGTTCGAATCGAATTGGGTATAAGAAAGGTTGAGACTTTATAGACCAAACTGCTTCAGCTTTTGTCTGAATTACGAAGTGATTTTTTTCGATTAAAAGTGTTGAATTTTTTTTCGTGATGTTGCAGACACCAGGAGATGGAATTAAGACAAATGAGGTAATTAAAGAAAGTTAGTTTACAGTTTGGATTAATTTGGTAGTGATGATGTGTGATTAAATGTAGTCTTATGAGGTGAATTCAAGAGGAGTTGAGATTTTCTCAAAAAGCTGGCTTCCTGAAGCTTCTAGGCCCAGAGCTCTCGTTTGTTTCTGTCATGGTTATGGAGATACCTGCACGTTTTTCTTCGAAGGTTCTTTAACCAATGGCTAATAGTCAGCTCAATGTTAGGTTGCTTACAAGCTTGCATTTTGCAGGGATTGCAAGGAGATTGGCGTTGTCTGGATATGGAGTTTTTGCTATGGATTATCCTGGATTTGGGTTGTCAGAAGGCTTGCACGGCTATATCAATAGCTTTGATCTTCTTGTTGAAGATGTCATTGAGCATTACTCCAACATCAAAGGTACAAACTTTTAATCACATTGTGGAATGGTAAACTCTGACTGATCTTGAGTTTTTGGTTTGTAGAGAATCCTGAGTTTAGTTCTCTACCGAGCTTTCTCTTTGGGCAGTCAATGGGTGGAGCAGTGTCGCTCAAAATACATTTCAAACAACCAAATGAGTGGACCGGTGCAGTCTTGGTAGCACCCATGTGCAAAGTAAGCATTACTCATTAAGAAATCTCGTGGATTACTAATCATAACATTTTAACATGAAATCTCTCTCTCTCTCTATCCGTTCTAGATTGCAGATGATATGGTTCCACCACCAGTATTGAAACAGATTTTGATCGGTTTAGCTAGTGTTCTACCGAAACACAAGCTGGTTCCCCAAAAGGATTTAGCAGAAGCAGGTTTTAGAGATGTCAGGAAAAGAGAAATGGTAAGAACATAGTTTATAGATGGAGGAACTTTTGGCCTTTTATAATTACTAAACCCGTCTTGTTGCTTTTAAAATTGTGCAGACACCATACAACGTCATTTGTTATAGCGGCAAACCTCGTCTACGGACTGCTGTGGAAATGCTTCATACAACTCAGGAGATTGAGCAACAGTTGCAAAAGGTGAAAAAAACATGATTGAGAAAACTTTAAACTGTAAAAAAAAAAGCAGAATCAGAACCAATAAATTATTTCTTGATTATGATATTTGCAGGTGTGTTTGCCAATGCTGATACTACACGGAGAGGCTGATAGAGTGACAGACCTATCAGTGAGCAGAGAGCTTTATGAGAAAGCCAACAGTTCAGACAAGAAGATAGTTGTGTATAAAGATGCTTATCATTCTCTGCTCGAAGGCGAACCAGACGACATGATCCTCCGTGTCTTGTCTGATATTATCTCCTGGCTTGACGACCATAGCTTGCAAGTTGAGGAGGGATCATTAGTTACTTCTATGTAGATTCTGATCATTTGTTTCGTTACATTCTGTAGGTGAAAAGTATTCTTCATTGGATTAACAATAAAATGTGGTCATTATTTGCAATACTTCATAGGATAGCAAAGAATAATTAACTTTGCAGTTATATCTGCAACTAACATGTAAATCCGAGTTAAAGAAATTATTTTCTTTGTTTTTAGAGATTTTAAGAATTTGACGTGATCTTTCTATCTTTGGATAGAAAATAATATAAACTGCCAATCATAATTCATATTCAAGATTGTATATATCAGCTCTAAGTGACAAAAGAAACTAATAACTTTTTTTTGTTAACACAAAAAGCTAATAACTAAAGATTATCATTTCCTGTTTTTTTTTTGTATTGAACAAAAAGGTTTGCATATATTTTTGAATTAACATAATAACTAGAATATTAATTCTATCCTTGAATAATATAAAAATAAAATAAAATTTAGAGAAATATTTTAAGATAACCTTAAAAAATTGTCACAAAGATATTTTGCAAAGAAAAAAATGACTAAAATAGATAGGATGTAAATATACATTTATACCTCTTGAATTAACTAATCTAAATTTAGGATTTAGAGTTATATGATGCGGTTTTGTAGATGAGTTAAAAAAATTTTTTTTTTTAAAAATTACAATTAGAATTTTCAAAATAAAAAATTTATTTCAAATTATTTTTTAAAGTTATTTTTTTGTGACAAAACTACAAAAAGTTACTCCAGAGAATTGTCCAAAAATTTACTTGAAACAAACACTTTCATTTCATCTTATAAAAGACAACAAGCGTTGTCGCTGGGGTGTTAGGCTTTGTGAATTAATAATAAACCCATAGACTTTATTTTCTTTCCTTAAGTTAACAAAAAAACCATAGACTTCAAAGCCTTTTAACGGCCCAGAATTGCTGAATTTCTAAATAGGGCAACCTTGGAAGCCCTAATCCATCAAACATTAAAACCTGAATTTTACCCCGATTCTGCTGGTCTTCTAAAGAAGAAGCCGCAACCCCTTTTCTTCTTCCTCCTTGCAGATTTCACCTTCGTTCTCGCTATCCGGTACGTCGCAAAAAGGGTTTATCTTTCGTTCACTCTATGTCCGTTGAGTTGCAGTGTTGATGCATTCTCTAGATTCTTAATAGCTCACCTTCAGTGTAGATAAAATGGTAGCTTTCTGAAAAATATACTCTAGTTTAGCTATAATATACTGTCATTGTTCATATGTTTTACTCATCATTTAGAAAGCTAAGTTATTTTCCTTGTTCCACAATTCATTGACTTTGGTTTGTGAACGTATTGTAAGAAGATGTTTTTTTGCTTCAAATGTTGATCTCTATCTGGAAGCTTATAATTCATGTTTATGTCTGATAGTTAGTTCATGTCTGAAGCATTTGACTTTTTTTTGACAGTTCAAGTTCAGCGAAGATGTTCTCCGCTCAGAACAAGATCAAGAAGGACAAGAATGCTGCTCCAACTGAATGCGACGAGCTTGTTGCTCAGGTTAATTAATTATAACTCATTTTATCTGTGTGTTTTTTTTCTGGAAAATAATCCTCATGTGAACTCATTTTGTTTTTTTACTCTTTCTCTCAGGCTTTGTTTGATTTGGAGAACACCAACCAGGAGTTGAAAAGCGATTTGAAAGATCTTTACATCAACCAAGCTGTGTATGTTGCTACATTTTTTTTTGGGTATTCCAGGGAATGAACATCATTTGATTTTGTCATTGCATTGCAGTAACATGGACATCTCTGGAAACCGCAAGGCTGTTGTGATTTACGTCCCATTCAGATTGAGGAAAGCTTTCCGCAAGATTCATCCCCGTCTCGTTAGAGAGCTTGAGAAGAAGTTTAGTGGAAAGGTTACTTTTTAATATACAACAACCCCTCTTCGAGTAGTGCAATGTCTCTTAACTACTCTTGCCATTGTCATCACAGGATGTTATCTTTGTTGCCACAAGAAGGATCATGCGTCCTCCCAAGAAGGGTGCTGCTGTTCAGAGGCCACGCAACAGAACTCTTACCTCTGTTCATGAAGCTATGCTAGAGGATGTCGCTTACCCTGCCGAGATTGTTGGAAAGCGTACTCGTTACCGTCTTGATGGTTCCAAAGTCATGAAGGTATAGTATTGTCTCTTTTATAAAATGTATTGTCATTCTTGTTCTGAGCTAAAGCTTTTGATTCTGGTTTTGAATGTTACAGGTCTACTTGGATACCAAGGAAAGGAACAACACTGAGTACAAGCTCGAGACTATGATTGGTGTGTACCGTAAACTTACTGGAAAGGATGTCACTTTTGAGTACCCTGTCGAAGCTTGAAAGGAAGATGCTGAAAGAATCATCAGGATTACAGAAGGGAGTTTTGGATTCTGTTTTGTGGTATTTTATAGGATGAAGTACACACTCTTTTGGTTCAGTTCCTTATTCACAGTCTTCATGTTCTATTTACAAAGACTAGTTACTTGTGCTTTTCAATTTTGAAACCATCTTTTAATATTCATTTCATGCTCAAATTCCATCAAAAAGGAGAACATTATGTTTGTGCTAGAATGATGTGTAAAAGTGTTACTGACTACATTTGTGATATATATACAACACTTGTTGGTATTTAAAAATACAATACTACCGTTTTTCTTTATTTTTTATACACAGCAAATATAAAAATGATGGTATTGTAATCATCCCTACTTGTATACTGTCTTTCAACAATGCGAAAATGCTAAACCAATAAGATACAGCTTTTAGTTGTTGATTTTAACTATAATAAAAGCAACAATCCCTCGTCTGTTAATTGTTCAATGATACTTTGTGGAATTTATACTTCTGCACAAGATTAAACCTTGAGATTCCTTCACTGAATCCACTGAGCACAAGAGTCTTCACAGCTTCACTCCCTTGCTCGAGTGCTTCATCAATCTGTTTCCGTTCCAATGGACTAAACTTCTGAAGAAGGAAAGCTTTCATATCCATGTTTCCAGGTGGATTACCAACGCCTGACCAAAAATCAACAAACCGCTAAGCTTAAGAGAGAAACAAAGGATATACTCCGGTTTCAAACGAACCAAACAAAGTACCTATGCTTAGTCGAGGAAAGTTTCTACGACCGTCCAAATGTCCCATTACACTCTTTACTCTATAACAAATACAATACCAACATTAGCTTCTAGAACAGAAACACACACTTAGATTTTCAAGACTCAAGAGGCGCATACATACAGACATACCCGTTGTGATAGCCTTGACCTCCTTTTGGTTGAAGTCTCAAAACTCCATTTGGTAAAGCCATCTCATCGTAAACCTAAGAGGGAGAAACCCGCATTAAGCTTCAATAAAAGGGTCCATTCAGAACATTGTTCTGCTTAGTAAGGATGATAAAGTCAGGAACTTTACCAGTAAAATGTGGCGTAATGGTACTTGATAGTGTGCAGCTAACGATCCAACCTTTAAAAGACAACATAACAGTTTCAGGTATAAGAATTTAATCGTGAAGCTTATGATAAGAATATTTTGATGAATAAACAAATACAAACCGCTTCGCCGCTGAAGTTCATATAAGTCTGAGGTTTAGCCAACAAGATAGGTACCTCTTCGATAGCACCTGCACTGATCAGAGTTAGATACAACGACCGAGAAGTCATCAGCTTTTCTCATGCTTTTAAACCCAAAGCAAGAGAAGTAAATACCTATTCCGATGAGAGCTTTGGACTGTATTGTGTTCATCAAAACACCTTCTTTTCTAGCTAACTTATCAATCATCTCAAAACCAACCTGAAAAAAAAAGCCAAACCCAAACTTGTGGAAGTGAAGAGACCAATCTAACTTAGAAAAGAATGGTTGTTTTTTGTCGTTCATTACATTGTGTCTTGTTCCATGATACTTGTTTCCTGGATTACCTAATCCTACGATAAGCCACGGAGTGTACTCTACTTTGAACCTGTCACTCTCGCTGGAAGTAGATGAACAAACTCGAAACCTCGGTTTCCGACAAACGGGCTTGTTGACATGAAAACGGGAAACGCAACTTGGTGTATACGCTGAGCAGAACATCGAGCTGTTGAGTTGTAATAATCAAACTATCGTTCTTTAATAATCTATGTTACAAAATCATGTCAGTTTATACATAAAAATTAAACCTTTCTGTGAGCAAATGTATTGCCATGATTTGAGAAACTCCCAGAATCACTTACATTCGTTTTCATAAATGTTAACGAACATATTACAAAGAAGAGATAACATGTTTTCAAGGAATTCGAAATCATAAAAGAACCGAGAATCGAAGCTTAACGAAACCCGTTAACAAAGCAGCAGATATAATGAAGATTACTTAACAGTTTCTCAGTGTAAGAAGACAATAGTCGCTAACCTGTTCTTCTGGAGCTTTCACGCTTACAAAAATAAAGATTTTTCCTTGGTATGAGATAGAAGAAGGATGGAAGACTGGTTGAGAGAGTATGAGAGAGACGAAGGATGTTAAAAATGGCCCAATTATAGGTTAATGGGCCTTCTAATGTTAGGCCATAGGAGCCCAATGTTATTATGATAAAAATGTCACCATATCTTACTCCATACAGCACGTGAGAGTACTCTTCCCTTATCACGTGCGCCAACGTCATCCACAATCTAATCCAGAAAATCCACCATTGCCAAATCACCTCCTACTTCTTTTTCAGCATTTCACATATTTTGAACTTATAGATTCTGCTCATAATAGTATACAGTTTTGCAGGCATCATGATTCATACCTAGGTGAATTACTTATGCAATGTTTTAAATAAAAATAGAACTTGCCAAAATAAAAATAAAAATAAAAATAAAATTGATGTGTACATGCAGCCGACTGTGTTCCAGTCAAAGGTGATATTTTTAATTTAATAATGACGATCATGAAAAAAATAGATATTTTAGAAACTTATTGTTATAGATAATTACATATAAAGTCCCAAAAAAAAACTAAGTATAAGCGTTCTCTCTTTCTTGAAGGGGTGTTTTAAATACTTGGAAATATATATATATATATATATTTTTTTTTTTTTTCTTTTTTGTTTTGCTGAAAGCGACAATAAGCTCTGAACTTTCTCAGCATCAAAAAATCTCTGATAAAGCTATCTCAGTGTCTTCCCTAGCTCTCTCCCTCTCCGCGGAGTCTCCGAAGATTCTCTGGTAACTTCTTACTCGAAATCGTTTGTGTTTAGCTTTGGTCTCTCTCTTTTTTCAAATTTTAAGTTTGGTTGAACAGTCACGATCGGAGAGAGTGTTTACTCTTGTTCACCATCAATGTATCAATATGATAATTACGTGATATCGCGTCTTCATCGTTTGAGTTAAATGCCTTCTTTTCTCCATTTGTTTGACTTATCAGGTTATAAAAAAAATGCAGTCGTCAACGTATGCAGCAGTTAAAGGAAACGCCGCGTTTGCGTTCCAGAGACGCAGCTTCTCTAACCTCGTCAACAGATCGGCGACTACTACCGTAATTCGCTTCTCCGCCGGCTCTACCTCGAAAGAAGCCATGGGAGCTAAACTTGCTCGCGCCGGAAACAGGATCCACACTCTCTCTTCCGTCAGAGCCCGATCCTCCTCTGGTTCGTCTTATAAAATAAAAGAATTTAGTTCTATCTTACGGTATTCCTTAGACGCCTTCTAAGCTGCTATGTGTTAAAGATAGACGGCTTCTAATTTAAAACTAATTGGTGATAAGTAGAGTGATCCGTCTATCTTATATATTGCTAAAAATCCTTTTCAACTACCGATGTGAGACCTTTGTCTTTGTTGACTTTGGAGTGATGATATTGAATTGTAGGTGGAGATGCAGGAGAAGAAGCTATGCCTCTGAGATCTCAAGGGGAAAGCTCCGGGACGGTTTTACCTTTTGTTGGTGTTGCTTGTCTTGCTGCTATCTTGTTTGGTTATCATCTCGGGTTTGATTTTGAGTATAACTGCACTTGTATCTTTATATGATCATGATGATGAAGTTTCCATTGGATTGAATCAGGGTAGTTAACGGTGCTCTTGAGTACCTTGCTAAGGATCTTGGTATCGCTGATAACACTGTTTTGCAAGGCAAGTATGCTTCTCTTACTCCTGTTACGTTTCGTAGCCCTATACTCTCTTTAATTGCTTTTGAGCAGGATGGATTGTGAGCGCCTTGCTTGCTGGTGCAACGGTTGGTTCATTCACTGGAGGTGCATTAGCTGATAAATTTGGACGAACTAGAACCTTCCAGTTAGATGCTATTCCACTTGCTATTGGAGCTTTCTTATGGTATTTTCTTTTTTCAAGTACTAACTCATACCTATTGGTGGCAAGTTATTAAGTGATTATTTATAACGCTTTGGTTCTGTTTTGCTACATAGTGCAACAGCGCAGAGTGTGCAGACTATGATTGTGGGACGACTGCTTGCAGGAATTGGAATCGGGATCTCTTCAGCCATTGTACCACTTTACATATCCGAGGTTGTTTTTTTGACTCTGTGTTTCATAATTTTTTTTTTTGCAGATTTAATTTTTGTGATGTTAGACATTTTTGTATGTGTTATGTTGCTGAAGCGTGTGATGATGTGTGTCAGATATCACCAACTGAAATCCGTGGAGCACTCGGATCTGTGAACCAGTTGTTCATATGTATAGGAATACTTGCTGCCTTGATAGCTGGTTTACCCCTTGCAGCAAACCCTCTATGGTATGTGAATCCATTTTTGACTTATTTGAACAATTTTGTTGTTGTTACATATTGTGTTTATGTACTTCTGATCGCATGATTTTTCTAGGTGGAGGACGATGTTTGGTGTTGCAGTTATCCCTTCCGTTCTGTTAGCCATAGGAATGGCTTTTTCTCCAGAAAGCCCAAGGTGGCTCGTTCAGGTACTCTTCAGGAACGCAACTCACATACTTAAACTGAGATCATTTTTTGACTAATCAGGGAAATCAATTTTGTAGCAAGGAAAACTTACTCAAGCCGAAAAGGCTATCAAAATTCTGTATGGTAAAGAAAAAGTGGTTGAACTAGTGCGTGACTTATCAACCTCTGGCCAAGGTACTTCTGAGCCAGAGGCAGGATGGTTTGATCTATTCAGCAGCCGCTACTGGAAAGGTATTGCAAAACATGCTGGAGATTCATTGGTTTTCTTCTTTTGAAAGGATACAGAT
Source organism: Moricandia moricandioides (assembly GCA_905132885.1). NCBI lineage: Eukaryota > Viridiplantae > Streptophyta > Magnoliopsida > Brassicales > Brassicaceae > Moricandia > Moricandia moricandioides. The sequence goes on along the minus strand of CAJHQQ010000955.1, from coordinate 98,628 downwards.
CAAGCCAATATGTTCCTTTCAGATTTTCTTTTCGGATTGGTCTTGTTTACGTAGTTTCTTTCAACATCTTGTTGCAGTTGTAAGCGTAGGTGCGGCGCTCTTCTTGTTTCAACAGTTAGCTGGGATAAATGCAGTTGTATACTACTCTACATCCGTGTTCCGCAGTGCTGGAATCCAATCTGATGTTGCAGCCAGTGCTCTTGTTGGAGCATCAAACGTGTTTGGTTTGTTTTCTCTTCTCTGTTCTACTGAGTTCCAACATAATAGAACAAATGATTTGATAAGAATCCTATTGCAGGAACTGCTGTTGCTTCGTCCTTGATGGACAAAATGGGAAGGAAAAGTCTTCTACTTACTAGCTTTGGTGGAATGGTACATGTTACAAATCTCAACCTGCATTGCCCTCTTTGTGCTTAATGGAGCTAACTTTAATTTTTTTTTTTTTGGTTTGTGTATGGAAAAGGCGTTGTCTATGCTGTTGCTCTCGTTGTCCTTCACATGGAACGCTCTTGCTGCATATTCAGGCACTCTCGCTGTTGTTGGAACTGTTCTGTAAGTCAATCAAAATCATATGTTTTCGACTCTCTTAAGAGTCTCTCTGTTTCAGACTTGACCAAATCTTACGCTCGTTTGTTGAAACAGATATGTCCTGTCATTCTCACTTGGTGCTGGCCCAGTACCAGCTCTACTTCTTCCAGAGATATTCGCATCCCGGATCAGAGCAAAAGCCGTTGCTCTTTCTCTCGGCATGCACTGGGTATAAATAAATATAAAGTTGTATGGTTAAGAACAGAGTGTTCTTCTCTGCATTTCTAATTGTCTTTCTCTTTTGTTCCCAACCAGATCTCAAACTTTGTGATTGGACTCTACTTCTTAAGTGTTGTGACTAGATTCGGAATCAGCAGTGTGTACTTGGGTTTCGCTGGAGTATGTGTCCTTGCAGTCATGTACATTGCAGGAAACGTGGTGGAGACTAAAGGTCGATCACTCGAGGAAATAGAGCTTGCTCTTACCTCCGGAGCTTGAAACTAAACAAAAAGAAATCAGTTACCACTTTGTTTCATCGTTGATCCTGTTACTCTCTATCTTTCTTTTGTTCCACTCTTATTGCTGTTCAATAACTTGTACAATGGTCTGAGTAAATCTATCAATAACGAGAAATTGATTCAATCACTACATGTTACATTGTATCATTGATCGTGCCGAAAATAAATGATCCAAGTCTGTCTAACTAATACATGTAAGTCCAACCAATAATCATAGTCAAAGTCATAGTTAAGGTGAAGTTTTTTCATTCCATACTCAACCCTGTTAATTTCCTCATTTGACTTCGTCTAATACACTCCATAACACATTGTTATTCTTTTACTTGTATAGTAACACGTTTATCATATAAACTGTTGCAAAATCCTTAAGGATCACAAACCCATCGTTCTCTTTCTCTTCACCATGGGCATTACTGATCCAAAGAGCAAGAAAGAAGAACATTTGCTGATCTCGGTTGATTCTCTTACGAAATGGGAATCATGTCTTACGTTCACTCTTCTTTATCATCTGTTTCTCGACCAAGACACAACAAACCTTATGGTCCACGTTACTGTTCAACCAGTCAACAACGACGGAGATCAAACAAGATCACTCACAAACACAACTACTTCAACACAACATGACTCATGAATAACTCTTCACATCATCATCACCATCATCATCATCATCATCATGGTTTTGGAGGAGACATAACAATGATGAGAAGATGGTTGTGAAAGTGGCTTTCATGTTTTTGACAGGTGGCGGACTCCAACTGGCTGCTTTGTGGGATAAGTTCTTTGAAGGACATCAAGAGTTTTATTCAATATATGTTCATACACATCCATCTTCTCAAGAATATTATCCTGAAACATCCGTCTTCTATTCAAATATCCCAAGCCAGGTGACAAGATTAACAACTTCTTCTTTTCTTAGTTTCTTTTGGTCGACCTCTGCACTCGTCTGTGAGAAGAAGACCACATGGGATACAAATTCCTTAGATGTTCTTATCTTAGTTACTCCTATATAGTTTACCTTGTATGATTAGTACATCTAGACGTATATAATCAGCATAACATTACTCTACCAAAGGTTATATACATCTCTTGGTTTTTCACGTAGCATGTGCATATATCTTGATTTTCAACCCTTGCATGAACCCCATCACTAGTTTGAGTGATTTTTATAGATTTAAATAATTGATAAACATATAAGAACGTGTGCATTCTAATTTATCTTGAGTAATAACTTTAAATGAAAATAATACTAACTTCAATCAGGGTCGACTCAACATTTCTGTGGTCTAGAGACAAAATCTAAACTTTAAAATATGTTTATTTAAGTTATTAATGACTTTAGAAAAATTATGAATAATTTTTATATTTTTGTGATAAATATATATATATATATATATTTAAAATACTTTATCTAATTTTTTTTTTATAAAATATATAAAACCAGACCTTTAACTATCAAAATACGTGGACATGGTTTACGATTATAATTTTGGCTTCAATAATACTAAAACCTTGAACCGTATGGTCCGTATAAATACTTTGTAATGATAGAAACAATAATAACCTTGATATAATGGTGGTTCGTGGTAAAAATTGTGAAACAGGCAGTCTATTGGGGAACATTAACAATGGTAGACGCAGAGAGAAGACTCTTAGCCAACGCTCTCCTCGACGAATCAAACCAAAGATTTGTCCTCTTGTCTGATTCTTGCATCCCACTCTTCAATTTCAAAACCATCTACGATTACTTAACAGGCACTAAGCTCAGCTACATGCCTACATCGGTTCATTAGACGATCCAAGAAAACCCGGTCGAGGCCGTTACAACCCCAAAGTGTATCCACAAATCAATATCAAACATTGGCGAAAAGGATCACAAATGGTTTGAAACAACACGCGAGCTTGCTCCTCATATAATCACACACACGGTTTACTACAAGACATTCCACCAATATTGCAAACCGCCTTGTTGCATGGACGAGCATTACATCCCGACACCCATTTACATGTTGCATGGAGAGATGAGCGCAAACCGAAGCTTGGCTTGGACTGACTGGTCCAGAGGCGGTCCACATCCTGGCCGGTTTAGTTGGAATGATGTGACCGATGAGTTTCTTAACGGTATCCGGTTTACAGATAAGTGTCCGTATTATGGTCGTGATGGTGCGAATATTACAAGTTCGAAATGTGTTTTATTTGCGAGAAAATTCACAAAAGAGACTTTAGGGGATGTTTATTGCAGGTTTCATGGGGTTCTTAGATTTTCTAAGAGACGTTTCTTAATTTTAACTAAGAAAACTTAAGAACCGTCTATTAAATAAGAGACCTAAGGGCATGTTTATTGCATGTCTCTTAACATGGGGTTCTTAACTTTTCTAAGAGACGTATCTTAACTTTAACTAAGAAAACTTAAGAACCGTCTCTTAAATAAGAGACCTAAGGGCATGATTAATGCAGGTCTCTTAAAAAGGGGTTCTTATTTTTTAAGAGACCGTATCTTAATTTTAACTAAGAAAACTTAAGAACCGTCTCTTAAATAAGAGACATAAGAGACGTCTCTTATCCGGAAAAATGTAAAAAAAAAAAAATATTAAAAAGAGGACGAAAAAATTAAGAACCCCATCTTAAGAGACCCGGGTTAAAGATGGCCAAAGAGACGTCTCTTAACGGAAATTTTTTTTTTAAAAATAAAAAAAAAATAAAAAACGTAAAATTATAAGTTAAGAATCCCGCCTAAGAGACCGTGGATAAACATGGAGACGTCTCTTAACGAGAAAATTTTAAAAAAAAATTTAAAAAATAAAAAACGTGAAATTATAAGTTAAGAAACTCGGCTAAGAAACCGTGGATAAACATGGCCTTAGAACCTTTGTTGAGAATCTCACCTTTGGTTCTTGAGTTTGGTCCGTAATTACTTCAATGTTTTGTAAAGGGAAAGTTAGCTAAATTATATATTTGGCAATAATGTTGAAACTTGAAAGGTCACCAGCATCTGTCTTCTAGTTATTTAGATTTTAGAATCTATCCCTTTACTTTTCAAAAGTTTGTGAAAGTACCTAACTTTTGGTTGTTTGAAAGTGTTGTCTTATGGGATAATATTCTTTGTCCTGATAAAAAGAAAAATAGTGTTGCCTTTACAGAGGGACTTTCAACTTAAGTCTAAAAACCTTTACAAATAATTGAAGAAGATGATGTTGACATTACTTTAGACTCACAAAAAAGATGATGATTGGTAGGAGACTAAGAGAATGGGAACCAGACACAAAGACTAGCACAAGTGAATCTAAAATCATCATGATATTCCACAAATTACACTTTACATAATCTTAGGCCCACCATACCAAAAGAACCCTCACATTTTTACAAAAATGGTGGTTCTACATGTTCGAAATCGATGCTTAGCTTTTCACCAACAAGGAAACTTTAAATTCGCAGCAGGGCTATCTTTGTGGCTAGCCGCAAGATGACATACGTATTTTTGGTTTTTCACAAAAGTTCTATAGTGATCATTCTCTTAAAAACTGATGCACTGGTTGTAAAAATTGTATTTTCTTTTTGAATAAATGTAACATATATTCAAAAAAAAAAAAGAACCCACATTGTACAAATATAAAACCAAGATAATATAAAACTAATTTTGAAATCTAGAAAAAGGAGTTGTATACGTACCAGTTTCAAAATATGCAGTGCTTAGGTAAATACGTAACAGATATATTACATTATTATTTTCTTAGTAAATAGGACAATATTAAGTTCCGACAAAACCAACTCCACAGATAATAAATGCAAGAGCCTGCATGGATAGATAAATATATAGCAATGAATTCCCAAAGGCAAAGTCGTAGCATGCACAACACAGTATGTATATCCCCACCATCATCTCTTTTGAGTTTACTCTACAAACAAAAAAAAAACAATTTATTTCACCAGTTAATATTATCCTTTTAAATTTTATTAGTGACATTAATTACCTTTGGAGAATCCCATTGCGAGGTTTTTTGACTTGTGGGAGTAACTTAGTCTCAAGAGCATCTCCTAATTTCTCGGTGACGACCCATTCGTTTACTCTTCCTCCTTCGAGTAATCCGATGAAAGTTCCTTTAGTCCGATGCATAGCCATTACATTCTCGAACAAGACCCAGAAAACCACGAGGTAGAATGATCTACGTGCATACAAAAAATGATTCAAGATTAAATATTATAGTGTAACTTAAACAATGTCAACATATATATATGAACACTAACCTTGGTGTGGCAATGGCATTGAAGAGAGTGATCATAAAAGGAAGGTAGATAGTTGCCCAATTAGGGATGTTGACTTCGTTGAAGAATACGCTCGTAGGAAGAATGAGGCAATAGAAAAAGAAAGTGAAGAAATGGACTATGATCTTCCTTACAAAGAAGAAACTGTAGATCACATACAGCTTCTTCCACATCTTTACTCTCTGTTCACATTACCAAATCACATTCATTACCAAAAACGTTATTATTATTAAAAAAAAAACAATAACGTTTAAAGAAACTGAAACTGACATCATGCATGCATGTCTAACGTTGGATGTTTGTGTTTCATAAATATATAAATTGACATGAATAAAAGATGGTTGGCACCAAAACTTTGGACACGTCTTTATCTCAAAAATGAAATAAATGAAGGTAGTAACCTTATTGTGAATAATTTCCATAGTCATTTTCCTGAAGAGATTAGCTGGACCGCATGACCATCGATGTTGCTGGAATCTGAAAGCCTTAAACTGGCTTGGTAGCTCACTTTTCACCTACAATAACCATTTGACATCCACACGTATTTACATATCATATATTATGGCAATGGAATATATATATGCACGTTTTCATTCTGTTGATATAATTAGTTATACAATCATGTTCAACTTTCCATAAAGTACGTGCAAAGCAAACAACACATGTGACGAATGTCAATATTATGATTAGGACTGCTTATACGAGTTAAGATCTATTCTTGTAGTTAGGTGTTGACAAAATCATTAATTGACTGGAGTCCAAAACGAAAATAATAATTGAAATGTAATGTACCGTTATGTCGTTGACGAAGATAAACTTCCAGCCGTGTAAACCAACACGAACGGCCAAGTCCATGTCCTCTACGGTGGTCCGATCTTTCCAACCTCCAGCTTCTTCCATCGCCGCCAATCTCCATACACCCGCAGTCCCTGCACAATACCATGATCTTAAATCTTGAGCAACACTTTGCTTCCATTGAGAGATCTCGAGAACAATTTGGAATATTTTGTATATTCGTTATTGAAGAATCAAAATTCGTGTATGACTACGATTTTTGAGTGATATACTATTTTAAAAATATTGACTTTTATCCAACAAATTAAAAAATAATACATTTTACACAGTAAATTGACTTGTTTTAGCGATTATTAGCATAGTTAAGAAATTATGAAACCAATGGAGATAAAAAAAATTAGAGAAAATGTAAAATATAGTTTGGAAAATAAAATAAAAAATCGACCAGAGGATAAAGTATAAAAATAAATGTTTGATAGTGATCAAAGTTCTAAAAATCGGTTTAGGGCGGGACCTAAGTCCTCGCCTAGGCGTCAACTCGGCTCTGTCCGAAACGATTTTTTTAAAATTTGATTAACACTAATTTATACGATTCAAACATATTTAAACTATTCAAAATCGATTAAAATCGATTTAAATATGTTAATTTAAAAAATAATTTTAGTATAAATTCACAAATTTATCTAAATGTCATATATATATATATATATAATAATTCACTAATTCGTTAATGTCTAGACCTCGTCTAAACCCGAATATTACGACTAATCGCTAGTCTTTTATAAAGCGGCTAGTTACCAACTAGCAATTTTTTTAACATTGATAGGGATGTACCATTGAAACCAAAGAAGGCATGTCTAGTGGAACCGGATTCTTGCTCTGCCATGAAATGGTAATTGAGGGACATCTCCTGCATCCTAGTCATCAAGCACTTATTTGCATTCACTGCACCAATAAAAATGGTTACATTAAAAATATACTATATGAGTATAATTATTGTATACTTAACTTATTTCAAAACTAATTTACAATGTACTTTTTTTAAAAAAGCACTTGTTTATATATATGTCAATTGTCAAAAATGGATTTTACCAAATTTCCATCGAGCTTGAACAAGAGCGACCTCAGGATTGTGGATAAGAAAAGGAACAGTGCGTTGGAGGTAATCGGGCTCTGGCTGGAAATCGGCATCGAAGATGGCTATGTAGTTGCATTGTTTGACGTAGCTATGTCTCATGCCTTGTTTTAGAGCTCCAGCTTTGTATCCATTTCTATTTTCTCTCCTCTCACATTTTATGTTTATGCCTTTGCTTGCCCACTTTCCACACTCCATGTTCACCATTTCCTGTGATGTACGATACTTCATCAGTTTCATATTAAAATCTATGTAGAATAAAATTTTGTTATGATCTCAAATACAATTTATTTCATTAATTTACTTTTTTCTCTCTTATTTAAGTTATGAGAGAAACAAAAGAAATAAATTCTAATGATTAAATAATGACAAAAACCGAATATTTAATCGTTTGTTTAATTGACTTGAAAAAACTTTCAAAGCTATGTATTATTTAAAACGGATGGAGTATTAAATACTTGGATACTAGTATTAATATTAAATCATTGTTGTTATTTTAATTATGTGAAGGCAAAAGCGAAACAGAAACGAAAAAGAATAATTTTGTTGTGTTTCGAATGTCTTTACAATTAATTAATAATAGAAAAAGGACTTAAATGTTTGGTTAGTTAGTTTTAATCAGAATAAATAATATTTTTGATTAATAACGAGCTATAGCATGCGTATGGTACCTTGATGGTGGGATCAGTGGAATCATCTAAAACTTGAACGATTAGTCGATCCAATGGCCATATGAGTCTGCAAGCAGCACCTATCGATAATTGAAAAACCTATGGATTCAAAAACAAAATCGAAGTTTAAAATACTGCATCATCATGAATGAATAGAATTGATCATAAACATAAAATTATAAAGTACCTCTCGTTCATTGTACATTGGGATTTGGACAAGAACCATGGGAAAGTTTTGACCACCTTGCTCAATGTCCTCTTGCATTGCCTCCCATTTGTAGATCTTCTCGGGTTTGCGTTTTAAAAGCTTGACGTAAGCTACTACAATGTTCATATAAACACTCTCTACAAAAACTAACAAGGAAATGACCAAACATATAGCCACTAAACATTTGAACAATGGAACTATAAGTACATTCCTCAGTTGTCTCAAGTACCACATAGTTTCCATGCTCTTCACACACAACTACAAGCTTTACTCTCATTCCATGGAACTTATATCAGAATCAAGATATGGGAGTGTGAGATATAATGGTGTAGGAAGACGCGAGATGATTAAAGGAATGGGGTTTCTCCTTTTGTCTATAAGTGACGACTGACTTAGAGAGGATTCTCCTTTTTTGGGTTTAATTATATAAGTAATTTATCTTTAGTTGATATACATTGTTTTTATTTATATTCGTCTGATTACATGGACTCGTTTTTGAGCATTATCATAGCTAGTGGTGGGAACAACAAAATGAGAAAAGAACCAAACAAAATTTTGGACTCGGTCTGACTATTTTTAATTCATAACTTTCACGTGGTAGTTTTATGCTAACGCACTTTGTACCATCTCTAACAACTTCCATTTTTTAACTGCAGTTTCAAATAAATGTACGCGTTTTTAATTACGCCAAAGTTTCCAAAAACATGGTAAAATAATAATCAATTCTCTCAAATAATTTTTTTAAAGATTTTGTCACCAAAATAGTTTTAATAAAAAATGATTAAAATATTTTTATTTTTTCTGGAAAATTTTATTTTTTGTGACAAAACTTTTTAAAAGTTATATTAGTAAGAAAAATGTTTCAGTTGAAGATGTAAATTCACTCCAGTTAGTGCGGTTGAAACTCTTGTGACTAATGGTTTAACCCCTAACCATAACCTCGATGAAATCAAACTGAATTAAAACAACCGCAGTAAAATACGCAATAATTTAATTTTGAGAACAACAACAATTAATGATATCTCTGAAATTATAATGGCGACTAAAGTCTTTCCTAATTACTCTCTCCGTTTTTTTATATTTGACGTTCTAAGATTATGCACACAGATTAAAAAACATTTAATTTTTTTATCATTTTCTAAACAAAAACATCATTAATTATTTACCTAACCACAATTCAACTAATAATAAAATAGTAAGTATAATATCATTGGTCATCTAACATTAATTAGTAATAAACTTTACATAGAAAATTGAAAACGTCAAATAATTTGGAACAAAAAAATTCCTCCAAAACGTCAATTATTAAAAAACGGAGGGAGTATTTCGTAAGTAGGAAAGAGTCAATTATTATGACCGGAAACAAAGTTTTTCCTTTTTTTGTAATGACTCAGTGAGAGATTATTTTTCACTCTGGAATACATACTCCCGAATTGCATTGAATGATTTGTAACGTCTCCTCGTTATAAAGTTGCAACTAATTTTGGTTTGTTTACTGTAAATTAAGTGAAATTTTATTGGTCAAAGTTTAAAGACTTACAAATTATAAAATGTAAAATTTATTGGAAGGTTTAAATTAATAAAAACAAAATCGTTTGTTGTAGTGGTACAATATAGAACATATTCATCAAAAATATTGTACATGTAAAATCATTTATCGATCTATAAAAAATATTATTTATGAATTTATTCATCAATATTACATATATTTTTAGGATCTATTATATATAATAGAGACATATTATATGATGATGAGATTTAAACAATATTTTTAAAAACATGAAAATAGCGTGAGCATCAACAGCTATGCAGAAAAAGTAAGAACTTTCTATGTTCCATCTTTTAAGAAAATAATCCAAAGCTATTTAACTTATAACGTACATACATTATATGTCTTCTATAGAATGGTCGAATAATACTGACGAGAAAAGAAAATGGAAAACGTGGAAAAATGAAGTCAGATGTGGATGTGTCACTGCACCACAAAAGAAACTAACGCTCACACGTGAGGATTGTTGTAACAACCTGACTTGTAATATATACAAAGGTTTAAGAGAATTGATTTGGTTATCTATATAATCAAATTGATTTACATTTTTTGTTACACATCTATTTAGAATTTTAGGGTTAAATGTGCTTAAGTTGTAGTAGTAAAAGGATGAATAACCTATCAGGAAGTAATTTGTGATACTATACGAATGAGGCTGAAACATGGAAAAAAGTCAAGTGATGATTATATAACCTTTTCAAGTGATGATTATATAGTCAGTAAACAATTATTTCGAACCTCAGAAAAAATAACGCATCTATCATTAGAACGGGATGAGACGTACAGACCAAGAGAACGGGCGTGGGTGGCCCATTAGCCGTGGGCCCGTGGATGGTAGGGCGTTACATTTGTACCTTTTCATAAGCAAGTGGCGAATGTCAACACGACATCAGTTGAATAAATCATTCACGGATGCGCTTAGATTTTGAGCTGAGAAATGCTAACGGGCCGGACCAACTCAGAAATATGAATGAGACCCAGGATTAGCATGTCTTTGCTTCAAGACTATTAAGGCCCATTAACAATTGGGTCTACTAGGAAATTGTACAACAATTTCCAATTATTAAATTTATAATTTGGCAGGACATACTTTAGAAAAAAAAGACAAGCTTTAAGAAGAAGCAAGTGTGTGTCTCCATCTCATGCCTACCTGTTTTATCATTTTGCCGTCTACACACTAACCTCCAAAATCATATTATTGCCTCTTAAGAGCCGTTGAGAAATTTTCAAAACCCATTTTGTAAAATCATACAATAGGTTACACGCCAAAAAAATAAAAATAGTTTTGCACGCCACAACATGCCAAAAATATACATTAAAAAAATATCTTACCCCATGTGGTAACTTTGTCCCGTTCCTATTCAAATGGTACCTTCCCTAGATCCAATGATTTTTATTTATAACGCAAGTTACGTAACTCGAACATTTGTTCTGTTTTGCCCGTAATTTATTTGATTAGGACCATCTCTCCATATATTCACACCCTCTCTTACTTAAGATAATTAAATCATATGTTTTACATCATAAGCATGCAAATCTTACAATCGTAATTAGAACAAAGAAACTGCCATGTGAAAATAGACATTTTTTAACTATAACATCTCATCGTAAACATTTATATGCTTTTAAGGATATAAAGCTATATAAAGAAAAATAAAACGACTTTTTCTAATGCCTTTTAATTAGAAAAAAAAAGAAGGATATTCAACTTTTCATTGTTCGGGAATTGAAACCAGGACTGGTCGCCACGGTTTTCTCAAAATCCTTAACCGAAATGATTGAACCGGACCGGAGGAACCGAATCGTCGAGTCATTAATTCTCTGCCGTCACCGTTAGAAGTAACGGAGCCGCTAGTAACCGACGAGATACCGCTCCTCGCTTCTCCATCGTCGTCTATCGCTTCCCTACCGTTAAAAGGCGGAGACGGAGATGTGACCATCAGCTCTTTTAATTTTCGCCTTGCACGGTGGTTCCCTCTCTTCTTCTTCCCGGAGTTTCCATCCAACTCCGGCGGTTCTTCAAGGATCTGACGGAGATTCCGTCTACGGCAGTCGGAGCTCTTTTCGAATAACATGCGCAGAGTTTTGCGTCGTTGGAGATGAAACACGGGACTCTTCGTCGGGCTCTTTGAGGGATTATTGGCGGCGGATGTCTCCAAGCTACGTTTTGCAGCGAAGAGCTTGAACTTGTGTAGTCTGGAGAGTGACATCGTCAGAGATCCAACGGCGATCGAGACGATTGGCCGTCCGATCGTTCTTCTGCTACTTTACTTTTGTGTGAAATGCGAGAAGTTAGCAACTTTGTAACGGCGAATTGTTTATATAATCATTTAAAATTTAATTAAAAAGGATTGGGATATTTACTCTTTTATTATATGTAACGATCTGGTCAAGCTATGTTTTATGATTTTGCAATCCGAGGAATTTTCTTAACAAAGAATATTCTAAAAATAATAATTAAAAAAATAATTAAAAAAATATACATTCTTCTTTTGGATTAATTGATTTAGATTTAAAATTTAAAATTATAGAATGAAATTTAGAAAATAAAATTTTAATTTTTTAATATATTTATTTTGTGACAAAAATTTAAAAATCTATTTGTGCCGAATTTCTTAGAAATTTAGCAATAGTCCCTACTTGATATTTAAATATAACAATTAGTTGTTGTCATTTAATAAAAGTTTGACAAAAGATTAAAATAAGGTGTTAAGTACATTTGATTTTGGATATTAAAAACGTTTGAAACTCACTTGACACGCATATACAAGCCAGAAATAGTCTCCAACGGGTTTAGTCTAATTACAGTATAATCGGTAGTCGGAATAAAGAGTTTTTTTTATCACTTACACTATAACGGGTTTAGTCTAATTATCGGGATAAAACAGTTTTAACTTCGAGATCACACGCATACGAGGCCCACTCTGTTTATTATATACACCAAAAAGCCCAAAACTTGTGGTCAATAGATAAAATCATATGAATTCAACTTATGGATATCAATTAATTCTTACCGAGCCCAAAAAAGTAATCACTTTCATTATAAAATGTAGCCTGTAAACTTCAGAAAGGATATAAAATAGGATCATCATGTTATAGTATTACAATAACCGAGTGTGTGAAACAAGAAGAAACAGAAAAAGTAGACGTATGTAGGAGTATATGTGAGGACACCAAAACAAAACTGTAAAACCAAATTACCTGAAACGAAACTGCAGCAGCATGATAGATTGATTTTTTTTAATACACACAAGTCTTAACCATTGTGGGTGTTTAGCTGACCCAGAGCTTCACTCAACATCATTGTTTGTAACTCAGACGATACTATTGGAGCGGGTGGCTGAGATTTGTATATCTGAGCACGAGCTGTATCGTCCTCGAGGTCAGTGTTATAGATGAAATCATCTTTGCATGTAGCAGCTTCACTTGATGTTTGTACCGATGATGAGTCTACGGGCCTGGGTGGAAGGTAAACCTGTGACGAAAACTCTGGAGCTAGAGGGCTGCTGGTGCGGGGCACTGGAGAATCAACCTGGTGGGTGTTCAAAGCGGTGTTGTGTCTCACAGGCGGAGGAGCTTGAACATACCTCGAATTATACTGCTCAGCTGGATAATAGACTGGGTATGGCTGTGGAGGGAGCTGATAATGCATTTGGTTCATGTGATGGTATGCTGTGGCAGGCAATGTCATAGGTGAGTTTCCGGTCAAGTAAGGCGGCTGTCCAGTGTAAACCACGTAGATAGGTTGTTGTTGTTGTTGAGCTTGGTTCAGAAATGGTGGATACCCCGAAACTGGAACTGGTTTGTTTAGGTCAGGCTCGTACAGGTTTGAAGTTAATTTGGTCTCCAAAACATGAGGGCTTGTTGGTAGCTCGTGAGAAGAGATTGGTGTGACTGCAGTATTGCCGCTGTTAATAGTAAGAAGGAAAGAAAGAATCGTCATCAGTAAAAGAATCGTCTTTTGCACTAAACGTCATTAGAGGACTGACATCTTCTCTGCCAATATATACAATCCTTACGAACGCAACACAACTCAGATATACAGAACAAAAGGAGAAACATACACCCGAGCGCATTAATGCTCCACGACAACCGCAAACAAAACAAGCTACTGATTGCCTAGAGACCCTAGACTATGAACTTTTTCCACGGATCATATACCATAAAACAAGGTACTTACACAATCGCAAACAAGACAAGCTACTGATTGCCTTGACTATGAACTTGTTCCACGGATCATATACCATAAAACACAAGGTCCTTCCACAATCGCAAACAAGAAAGTCTACTGATTGCCTAGACTATGAACTTGTTCCAAAGATCATCATCATCATCATCATATATATATAGAAGAAAACCTACATTCAACAACAGGATCGCTCATTCGCTCCAAGAGTTATGTTTTCTTTTTTTAACGTTACTTCAAGAGATAGCCTTTATGTCACATAGTTCTGCAATATCACTACTCTCATCTCAACCATTTGGCTAAAACATTTCCCAAACAACAACGCCTAAACTTAACACCATTCGATAAAGCTATAGAAAGCAGTTAGAGGATACAATACCTTGTCAGTGATTCTATGGGCGCAAACTTGACCTGAGAATTCGATGTGTTATCCTCACCGGTGCTTTTCATCGGAGGCAATTTGCTCGAAGAAACCGAAGATGACGTCGAGCCAAATGAAGAATTAGTCTCAAGCATCATCGACTCCTGACCGCAAATCCCACCGCTTCCGCCGCTACTCCCGCTAATATTTTCCCCAGTCTGCATCATCTCCGCCCCCTTTAACGCGTCTACGAACCACGTATCAGTCTTCGGATGCTGAAGCACCGGCTGAGTCAACTCATCGCGAGTAGGATTTGACTCTCCTATCCCAAGCCAATCAACATCCTCCCCCGCCGGATCTCCCTGACTCGCGCCGCCTTGAGTTTTCGAAGGGAATAGAAACAAACGGACGCGCGTCTTCGGAATCGAGGACTCGCACGAGAGGTGTCCGTGCTCCTCCATCATGATCTGAACATCCTCATCCGTCTCGACGGAGATGAGCGAGTCCAGTTCCTGATCAGGCAACTGATACTTAACCTTGAAATCGTACGAGATTCCGAGCGTAACCGCGAGGTGGTTGACAAGCGAAGCGACGCTCGTTTCCGCGGAGGGAGGAACGGCGACGATTCGAGTATCTCCGCCGACGTAGCGCGGCGATTTCGTCTGCGGAAGTGAGACTATGCTACCGCCGTACCTACACATCACACGTAATTTTCCGTTATTCGTCGACCTCGGCGTGACCACCTTCGCGCCTTCCGTTACGGCGGAGGAAGCAGATGAGACGGTGGTCATGGTGGTGGTGCAGTTTTGGGGGTTTAGTTTTCGCTCTTTTTTTTATTCTTTTGTGAGCAAACGCCGTTTATAAGCGGTTCACTTTTTTTATCGAATCGTGTACTTTAGCTTCGCTGTGACGGTAACGTCATCATTGACTGAATGTATAAACATCGGGACGTGGGCCCGTTAATGATGTTATTCCCGAGCGCGTGACTTTTAAAACGGGTATTATAACCGGGTCGGGTTTAGAATAATTCAAGAGCGGGTTTCACGCAACCCAGGTTAGTATTTGGGCTTTGATTAAGTTTCTTTTTGGCTGGGTTTCCAAAGATGTTAATAATCTGCTCAATCAGAATTTGATCTTTTTACCATTAAAAACCAGATGAATGGTAAATTACCAGTGTGATTTTTTATAGTGAAAAAGACCAAAATAAACCTTAAAAAATTATCTCAAAAATAGTATTTAAGGAGAAAAATGAATTTTATTAAAAGATGTAAATATATAATTATATATTTGGGTTAACTAATTTAAACTTATGATTTAGAATTACATGATGGAATTTTGGAGTTAAGGTTTAAAGTTTTAAAAATATTAATTTTTTTAATATAAAAAGTCTATTTTAATTATTTTTTCTTTTAAAATTTATTTTTGTGATAAAAATTTAAAAAATGGCTGTTTGAGAGATTTTGAATTTTCTATATCTGTATTTCATTTATGAAAGGGGATTTGAGATTTTGATAGGCCACGTCTTAGAGTTACATAAGTCAGTCTTCTTTGTATAATCCAGTAATTTAATAAAATACTCATTAATGTTTTTACAGAAGAAGATATGGATTTTTGAACTCTAAAATAATCTGGTAAAATTATGAAGATTAATAAAATAAATATATTTATTATAATCCAGTAATTTACTAAAATATTCGTTAATGTGTAGTAACAATTATGAAGATTAACAAAAATTTACATAGCCATTTTACTATGGTGCAAATAGAATCGAAACATGAATTTTTATTAGCTGGTTCAAAGATAATGCAATTATAACTATGATATGTGAAGCTTCGTAATAGAAATATAATTTCATGTTGAATTTCTAGATGTAATAATTTCATAATTTATAATTTAAATATAAACAATAAACTGTACTCATATTGGTTGGAATGTCTATCATGGATGATTATTGCCGATAATGGCATGATGAGGAAGATGTTTTTTGTCAATCTGGTTGTCTTCTTTCAACGCTTTGCTGTTTCGGAATCCGAACAAACGTATACTCTAAATCTAGTTAGTGTAGTTATTTTGGTCGCTAATGTCTACTACAATTATGTTCGTTTTGGAGTTGTTGCCAACAACGGACAACAAAGATATACTTTATTCCAAGTTTTGATGGTGTTGATGATCAGCGACAACTAGATATTTAAGTGAAGACACAATATTCCTTCTTCTTCTTTTTTTTTGACTTGAACACAATATTCCTTTCTCTCATACTTTTCTGTCAAATGGAATTTGGGTACATTTTGGTTTTGTTTGAATTATATTGGGAAGATTCCTTTGAATGCAAAAATTCAAATTTCAGCAAAAAAAAAAAGATTCCTTTGAATGCAAAAACATGGTTCAGTTGATATATATACTTCTCCATTTTCTTAGTGTAAACTAATATAATAAGAAACATATCAGTAAATTAAAATGATATGGCAACCTAAGGCAGGCATGATTTTATTTATAATTTGTTTCTGACAGCATTTATCATAATGATTAAGTACAAAAAAGTTATTTTGAAGCAATTGAGCATCTTGCTAATGTATTTTGCTATTTTTCATTTAAAACAGAGTACTCTATAATAGAGGTAGAGTTTACTTCACTGTATTTTTTAAAAAATAGTCATTTCTAATTATAGAATAAAAATAGAAAAAATATATAGAGTAAAAAATAAAAATAAGTAGATAAAATAACAATAGGTCGGAGATGTTCTTATATAGTGGAAATTTTTCAAAAATTCACATAATTTTATTTGATATTTGGTAAAATCTTTTGATTATCTTTAATTTAATTTATGCATTCGAGTAGTGTTTGAGGAAACTGTGGCTGATCAAGCTCTCAGAGCAGATGTACCAAATTAAAGTAAATTAATGAAGTAATTGGTTCACGAAAAAGAATAAAAATTAAGCTGAGATGGATCATCAAAACAATAGTGCTATGTTTTATATTTTTTTTGGAAATCTGATCACACTTGTGTTCTTCTCTGATTTCTAAAAATGCATGATGACAAATCTACAAACTGATTCTGTGGTAATGTTCGCTAACTTGCTACCAAACCAACGTGCCTCTTATTTAGTTATATTATTATAATCTTGGACACTACCTTTTTGGCAAATATCACTTGCTTAACTTCTTCATCCAGAATATACTCGTGAGTTTCAGAAAGGGGATATAATTTAAACTTGATGTTTGCGTTTCATGACTTTGGCGTTTCCTTTTTCTTCTCGGTTTCATATTAATCGTCTAAGTAATTTTTATTGTAGTAATTCTAAAGGGATAACCGGAATGTATATATAAACTACTTGATAATTTCAGGATTCTCTATGATCTTTTTTGATGTACAAATTTATTTCTGTTTTTGTTAAAATTGAGTAACTTTAGAACATAATTGAATTTTAGTTCGAGTTTATTTTTTAAATGAAAATAAAAATAAAAATAAAAATAAAATAGTAAATATAATTATTTGATTTTTAAAATAAAATCATTTTTACTATATTTTAGAGTGAAATATAACAAGATTAGGAATTATTTTATTTTCCAAAATATAATATGAACAAAAAATTAAAAAATTTCAAAATAACATATATATTACACAACTGATTAAGATTTTTAAAATTGATAACCTTAAAATAATTGTCGACTAGTGAAATATTAATTATAACATTTATTTATCGTAAGTCTTCTGAAATAATTGAACAATCAAAATTTAAAACAAAGTTTTTGCAACTTTTTTAGAAAAATATTAATGCGTTATATATTAATATTTTCATTTTTAAATTCATTATAACGCTTATGCGTTACATATCATTATAAAATAAGTAAAGGCCGTCCGTTACCTAAAAAGAATGATGAAATTGTTTTTACGTTCGATAAACACAATGAAAAGAATTGATGTACCATTTTGAAAAAAAAATAGAATAAAGTTTTAGTTCAGTTTTACTTTTTTAATTCTAAAAGTTTACTTTGCTGTAACTTATCTAATTAAACCATCATAACAAAGATTTGTGTCATTTGTGATTTTTTATTTTATTTAAATGTTTATATATTTAAATATTTTAGATTTTATAATCAAAGCTTATGCTTTACAAATTCATAATAAAATTAGTAAAAAAAAACACCAGTTACCTAAAAAAATAACAAAATTTAGATGTGATAAATACAACAAAAATTGTTGGTTTAGCATAACGTAAATTATCATAAAATTCAGATAACTTTCATTCACGAATAGATTTTCAAGTGAAAAGAAAAAAATCATATGGTAGTATTGTGTATTACTTACCAGATTCTTATCAGAGTGGAGCGACCGGTCAATAGCGTTAAAATTATGGATTTGATAACTTCTTATTTTGGGTTTTGTACTTTCGTTATTCAAGCAATGACACAAAAACCAATTTTTTGCTTTACGACAACTTTGTATTTGGGCAATCTCTCCTGTATAGACAGTTGTTTATGCACCTAATATTAGTAACATCAAGCTCGTCGTGGAGAAATTATTGAATTATTTGAATGCCTTTATTTTTTTTATTGACTATCTCTAGTTCCTTTTTTTTGATCAAATACTTCAGAGGTTTTTAGATATCTCTAGTTCCTAAATATCTAAAAATACTACTAATATATTATGAAGGTGATTTTAAAATACTTCAGAGGTACTCCCTCCGTTTTTTTATATTTGACGTTGTAGGGTTATACACACAAATTAAGAAACATTTAATTTTTTATCATTTTCTAAACAAAAACGTCATTAATTATTTACTTAACCACAATTCAACCAATAATAAAATAGAAGGTATAATATCATTGGTCATCTAACATTAATTAGTAATAAATTTTATATAGAAAATTGAAAACGTCAAATAATTTGGAAAAAAAAAATTTATCCAAAAACGTCAATTATTAAAAAACGGAGGGAGTATTTTTTGGTTGATACATTGTTTAGTACTTTTGTTTTTCCCCAGGAAAAAAATTGCATTCTTGCGGAAGTTATACATCAAAACTATATATGAAGTTAATTAGACGAATCTTTCAAATAATTGATTAAAACAAACGAATTAATGGCAGGGTAGATTAAGAGCTAAACAGTTGTCAGTGGTTGCTTATGGAGTATTATAGTAATACTATAAATTAATCAGATATTCAAAATAATCAATGAGAAGACAGAACACTCCAACTCTAGTCAACTTTACTTTGTATATATAGAGAGAGATATTCCACCTTGTAACGCGCAAGCACGAGAGAAAGAGAGAGAGAGAAAGAATCAAAGAGATCTATTAAGAGAGAGAGAGAGAGAGAGAGAGCGGAGATGTCGATAGCTTTGCTTTTGACCTCGCCGGTGATGACTCAGAAGCCGTCGTCGATAGCTTCTCCTCACCGTGGCTTGAGATCTTCTTTTTCTCCTCTTCTTCATGTTTCTTGTGTCACCACCAACCCTGCTAGGTACAGTTTCTTCACCTTTTAAATGTTTTTGATACTTCTTTTAGATCTTTGATTCCATTTTTTCTTCTTCACTTTTGGTTTAGATGTACATGAACATTCTTGACCAAAAAACTTGAATATCATTATGTCGCTGTTTTCTATCTATAACGTAATTATCAAAAATATAGTATCATTCAGTCATTTTCAAACACATATAAACAAATAAGATTTGACGTTTTATTTCATATTTTTTTGTTACGAGCTTGAGACTTACATGAGCATTACATTTAACGTTTAGCCAGTCATTATTTGTTTATGTTAAATGGGATTAAAATACTGTTTAAGATACATTGGATTCCATGTATCTCTGCTTATTCATGATGTCAACTTCTTTTTTTTTTTGGTCCACCTGAAAGCATTTTCTTTATACTGCAGAATGACTATACCTTTAACACATGCATTGCTTGGTGTTTGTTTTCACATGGATCGTGACATTGGTCGTCATTAGTTGATCTTATGATTATAAATAAGTTTTGACTGGTTTTTTAAAGATACTTAAAAATCATTTTACACTGAATTCTAAGATATTTTAATTAATTAATAACTATTCGCTTACAAATAACGTTTAAATTGAAAACTTGTTAGGTAGATTGTATTTGTCAGGCAACAAGTACCGTTCTGCTTTAATAAGCTAGTTGTCTTTTTAAAATATACACCTTCACCCACCATGCAAAATTATTGAAAATTAATATCAAGAAAATCTTTCTTGTCGCTCTATAATCTTTACTAAAGTAATAAGAAATCTAATCTCCAATCTGGAAACAATGACCCAACGTCTCCACTCTGCTCATAAAGCAAACATGAAATGGACCAATCACAAATATATATAACGTATATGTAGTCAATTAAGTGTTTTCCTATATAATAAGATTCCAGGACAAGGTTTAGTAGATTAGTAACTTGTTTATTTACGTTTTCTAATTAGTAAAATGATTTTGGATGAATAGCATGTGTCATATTGCATACATGCATGGTCTTAAAATATATATTTATAATTCTTGTTGAGCTTTGAGTTTTCTTTCTTTAATTGCAAAAGATATCACAAAACTTTTTTTTTTTGGTTAAATGTTTAAAAGTATATCACAAATCTTTTTTTAGCAAGTACGAAGGAAGGACCCATTTGTGTTGGTACTTAATTTAACTTTCTTTATAGGAATAATAACGTAACATGCAATCATTTTCGACCCATCAAAGAAGTAAATAACCAAATAACACACACAATACCACCAGTGAAGCTTGAGATCTTCAAATCTATGGAGAATTGGGCAGAGACCACACTGTTACCGTATCTCAAACCGGTCGAAGATTCGTGGCAACCACAAGACTTCTTACCGGCGCCGGAGACCGATGACGAGTTCTACCACCAAGTCAGAGAGATCAGAGAACGAACAAAGGAGATTCCTGACGATTACTTTGTCGTTCTTGTCGGAGATATGATCACTGAAGAAGCACTTCCAACGTACCAAACAACGTTAAACACGCTTGATGGCGTTAAGGATGAAACTGGTGGGAGTTTATCGCCGTGGGCGGTTTGGATCAGAGCGTGGACGGCGGAGGAAAACCGTCACGGTGATTTGCTTAACAAGTATCTTTACCTATGTGGTCGTGTTGATATGCGACATGTTGAAAGGACTATACAATATCTAATCGGTTCTGGTATGGTAAGTATTCTATATTTATTTTATTTTCTTGGTATTCGTTTTCTAATGTTATTAAATATTCCTTTTTAAAAAGATTCGATTTTATTAATAACACGACTTTTTGGGCTACACGTATGATATTTTTTTGGTTCTGATTAAAGTATTTATAAGTTTTTAATTGCATGAAGATTTCACTATTTTTTCAAGAAAATTCCTTAAATAATAAGTTTACAATTTTCAATATTAATTGAGAAGTTTCTAAGCTCCTTATCTGCTCTAACAAACCTTTTTTACAGATGTTAATATAGACTCTAGTTTTATTCAGTGTAAAGTTTTGTGTGGAATTCCTATTTCTTATTTTTTATATTATTGTGTGGAATTTAGAAAATTATAGTATCAATATTAATTTATTTTTTCCCGCTTTTTGCTGATTTTTTTTAAGGACTCCAAGTTTGAAAACAATCCTTACAATGGATTCATCTACACTTCGTTTCAAGAACGCGCCACTTTCATCTCACACGGCAACACGGCGAAGCTAGCAACAACCTACGGCGATACAACCCTCGCGAAGATCTGCGGCACTATCGCAGCCGACGAGAAACGTCACGAGACAGCTTACACGAAGATAGTGGAGAAGCTATTCGAGATAGACCCCGACGGAACAGTTCAGGCGCTGGCGAGCATGATGAAAAAGCGGATCACCATGCCTGCTCACCTCATGCACGACGGAAGGGACGACCAACTTTTCGATCACTACGCCGCGGTGGCGCAGAGGATAGGAGTTTACACGGCGGCGGATTACGCTGGTATCTTGGAGTTTCTGCTGAGGAGGTGGAAGGTGGAGAGTTTGGGCTTAGGGCTAACAGGGGAAGGAAGGAGAGCACAGGAGTATCTGTGCACCTTGCCGCAGAGGATTAAGAGGTTGGAGGAAAGAGCCAACGACAGGGTCAAACGTATCTCAAAGGGTTCTGTCTCGTTTAGCTGGGTGTTTGGTAGAGACGTGGAACTATAAATAATAAACATTAAATTTAACTAAACATATAAATAAATAAACAAATGATGTTTGTGATCAAACTATGACTTTGTCTTAAAAAACACTCAAGTCACCTAGCTCACAAAATGCTGATCCAGCCTATAATTCATTGTGAATCATCATAAACTACTGTCGCCATAAGTTCTTGTGAACACTCCCATTCAACATGATCGTGCATATATATATATATGCCTCATTCATTTCAGTTTTCACCATTGTGAAATATAAGTTCAACTAGGTATGCATCTCGTGATGTGCAATTGATATATTTTAAGTTGTCATATCTATATATCATCTGCTTATTTTATGGATTAGTAGCCCTTCAATACATTTTTAGGAAATGATTAGAAAGTTATGGATCCGTAGACTCGTACATGTTTATAAAACAAATCTTAAATTAAGTACTTTGCCTTTTGAAGACGATGTTTAAATCATGTAAAGAGATTTGAATGTCTGACCCGTTAAATCCACACCAATGAACTCCCTCTTGGGGTTCATCTTTTTTTTTTTATTATTATTAATTTTTTTTGTTTTTCTTTTTTGTTTTTTAAAAAAAAAAAAAAAAAGATAGACCAATCGCGAGCCGCCACGTGTCGTGGGGCCCGCGGAACAGTGGTGATACGGGTTCACCAGAGAGAGCCCCAAAGCCACAGGTTCATCACTGTTTATCTAGAAAACTGTGTCAACCCTCCTTATGAACCCTTTATGAACCCTCAATGTACATGCTATAAGATGAGATGACCTATGTAGTTTGTTTTTAAGAATGATGTTGCAATCATATAACTTTGATCCATACCCTCATAGATTTCTACCAGTGCCGGCTCAACCACAAGGGCGAGTACTGCGACCATCCCCATAATCCGAAAAAGAAAGAATTTTACATGTATTTCTAAAACAATATTTTATATGTTCTGATATCTAAATTTAATAACATTTTAATATGTAATTTTTTAAAAAATTGTAATATTATATTTTAACTATTAAAGAGCTTAATTTTTTTCTGCTCAAATGCCATTATAAACCATGAACCGACCCTGATTTCTACTATAAAATTCAAAGTTCTAACCATTTTCTAAATGTTTAGTTGACAAATCTGAATTATATATTGAAACTTGTGATTTTTTTCCAATTATTGTGTAAGATAACTGATGCTAACGCATATGTGGTTTGTTAGCGATTTATATGATTGACATGACAATTAAAATTATTGTGTTATGAGATACTTATGACTGTTGATTACCAAATGTAAAAACAATTTAATAATAAATGCTAAAAATTATAAAAATAATTATGATTATAAACATATTAAAATGATATTATTATAACAAAATAGAAAAAATATATTTATAAATCATAATATTGAATTTCAAATATTACTTTGAATATATATATTAATGTCTAAAAATTATAGTAAATATTTTATTTAACGTTTTATAATATAAAATAAATGTAATTTATAGTACTACTAATAATATTTAAATTTAATTAAATATTTTTTATGTTTATATAAAATTCAGGAAGAATTTTTTTTTACACACCTATACCGCCATCAACTACAAATGCTATGTTGAACTAGTTTGAATTTGAGAAATTAATGGTATAAAATAGTTTACATCGATTGTTGTAAAAACATCAAAAAAACTATCATCTGCAAACACAGTGTTTACTGGTGATAGACCACTAAGAGTTTTGGTTTTGTGTTTGGTTGTTCTAGATTACCGTTATGAGAACTTTGTTGCGTAAAATGATCTTTAATAAACAGCTATATTGGGCTCCAAAGAGCCCATAAATATATAATAACTTGACCCATGGGCCTTTACAAAATTAACAGACAACAGAAAGTAGAAACAGTTTGGTAAGAGAGAGGAAGAAAAAAGGATGCAGATAAGACATAATGGCGTTGTCGTGTAATAAAGCAAAGGGACATTTAAAATGTCACTTTGCTAAACATATCACATCGCATAGTTTCTTAATTTGCTCGTTTCTTTCTTTACCTTTTCCGTTCTTAGCTTTTTTTTCTTCTTCTTTCCCTCCTTAAATACCTAACCTTTATAGACAAATTCACTCTGTTATCATCGAAAATCTTCTATTTTCGTTTTTTTTATTTTCGTTTTTTTCGTTCTCTATAATAATCTTGTCCCCATTGTTTGTTATCAAAGAGAGCAATGGTTATGGCTATGGATCGGATCGCTTTTACCTCATCCCCATCCCTTTATCAACGTTCTTATCATCCTCATGGCTCCAGATCTTCCAGAGTTTTCATGTCTTCTACCATCCGTCCCTCCTCTACGTGAGTTTCCTCTCTTCATTTCCAATCTTCAAAGATTTGAGATAAGTCATGATTAACAATGGATCTATATATATATATTCATGTTTGTTTTAAAAAAATGCAGATTATTTCGTTTTCTACATATATAGCACGCTTTTGTGCTCTGCTCCCAACGTATATATGAACAGATAAACACACATTTTTAATTAGTAAAATGATTCATAGATTACATGATTTGCTATCTGTTACCAAACCAAAAACAAACTCTTTGCATTTTCTTATACAAATTCAAGTGATCTGTTTCTGTTTAGGGGGTAATCTCTCTTACGTTTTTCATACATATGAAACATTCCATATGCATGCATGGATTTGATTGTTCAGTTTTTTTCTATTAGTATAAAATATTATTTAATTTTGGTTGTTGGCCCATCAGGCTACAATCTTGTGGTTCAATGTCTTGTTACTTTAATATCATTTAATCATATCTATGTTTATGCATGTGTTATATATGCAATGTAGTTGGTCAAGTTAGGTCTGAAAATTTTCTTGTATTGCTTGTTATTTGTTTTTGGTTAGAACATCTGTAATTGCCCCCACATCTATCTTATCAGGCATTTATTGAGTCACGCATCAATGTCTTTTTCTTTTGCTTTCAAGAACTGATTATTCTCGTGTTGGGAGATCTTCTTTTTTAGAAAAAGACTGTAACTTGTTTGCAAGTTGGTTACCTAAAGAACACGTAACCTGTATCATCTCTTTCTGGTGGTTGTGTCATTTTGTGATGAAATTTTGCTGAGCAACTTTCTATCAATTTTGAGAATATCTCCTTTGATGGATTTTGCAGAGAGGTTACCAATGGAAGGAAACCGTATATCCCTCCTAGAGAGGTGCATCTTCAAGTGAAATACTCAATGCCACCACAAAAGCTGGAGATCTTCAAGTCCTTGGAAGGATGGGCTAATAACAACTTGTTGCCTTACCTAAAACCTGTTGAGAAATCATGGCAACCAACAGATTTCCTCCCTGAACCTGACTCGGAAGGGTTCTATGACCAAGTGAAGGAGTTAAGAGAAAGGTGTAAGGAGCTTTCTGATGACTACTTTGTAGTGCTTGTTGGTGATATGATCACAGAGGAGGCACTTCCCACTTATCAGACCATGATTAATACATTGGATGGGGTTAGAGATGAGACTGGAGCAAGTCCTACTCCTTGGGCTGTGTGGACTAGGGCCTGGACTGCTGAAGAGAATAGGCATGGTGATCTTCTTAACAAGTATCTTTACCTCTCTGGAAGAGTAGACATGAGGCAGATTGAAAAAACCATTCAATATCTGATTGGTTCTGGAATGGTAAGCTTCTATAATATAACATGTCTACTTTATGTTCTGTTTGTAGGAAGCCGGAAAACCGAATTGACATAAACGATTAAATAAAGGCGATGTAAAGGAAATAAACGAAATGAAAACCGATATGAAAAAATGTTTTCGTAAACAGCACTTAGTCTAAGCTGCATTGATTTGTTTTGTTTGGTTCTTTAGGATCCAAAGACTGAAAACAACCCTTACCTTGGCTTCATCTACACATCTTTTCAAGAAAGGGCTACATTCATCTCGCATGGAAACACAGCTGGGCTAGCAAAGAAGCTTGGGGACTCGAAACTAGCGCAGATTTGCGGCACCATTGCTGCTGATGAGAAGCGTCATGAAACTGCTTACACCAAGATTGTAGAAAAGCTCTTTGAGATTGATCCTGACACCACTATTGTAGGCTTTGCTGACATGATGAGGAAAAAGATAGCCATGCCTGCTCATTTGATGTATGATGGTCTTGATGACAATCTGTTTGAACACTTCTCGTCCGTGGCACAGAGGCTTGGTGTCTACACTGCCAGGGACTATGCTGATATACTGGAGTTTCTTGTGAGACGCTGGAACGTGGAGAGCTTGGTAGGCCTTTCTGGTGAAGGACACAAGGCCCAGGTAACAACATCTAAACCCATTAATTTAAAAACTCAACCTCCTTACATTGCATTAGGACTTGCTTTGTGCAATGTTCAGTCATCAACGTGTCTGACTTTTGGTTCTCTTAAATCGCATGAAACAGGACTATCTCTGTAAATTGCCTGCTAGGATCCGCAAACTTGAAGAGAGGGCTCAAGGGAGAGGCAAAGAAGCTGCAAGAAACATACCTTTCAGCTGGATTTTCGGTCGAGAGATCAGGGCTTAAAAGAAGTATTATGATGCTAAAATCTCTTCACCATCACCATGATAAGGAGGTTCAGAAGCATGTTTGTATTGGAATTGGAACATATGTTAGATAAAGTATGTGTTTAGCCTTGTTTTGGATCACTACTTTTATTTATTTATTTCAGATTCTCCATTTGTTCTTAGTATTGTTGTATCCACTTCTGTAATAATTCTCTCTCAAAATTCCAACAATTTGTAATTTAAAAGATTGGTTTGCATTGTGTTTTCATAGAGATTGTTATAATAAATGAGCAGAGCAATTGCATAGGGAACATATTATATATTATGTAGTCAATCATTGTCAACAATGACAGATACAACAAACAACAAATGAACAAATCACAATACTTCCAGACAGAACACAGATCAAAAACCAACATTTGATACTGACATAGCTCAACAACACAAGAAGATAGTAACTTCTCAAACTTGGAACGGCCATGGCCAATCCTTAGGATTCTCATCACTCTGCACCTTACCACTCCTCTTCATCGCAACACCATCACCACCATCGACATATGCGTAATACTTCAAGAAGAAAGCCAACACTAACACAACCCAATCAAGACAAAAGATCACAACACAAAGCCCACCACCGAGCTTCAAAATCACAGCAGCGTCTTCCTCACGGACATACGACTTCAGACTCCCGAGGAAGTTAGCCGTGTTGGTGAAGATGAGAACAGAGACAGAGCCTTGGAATATAGCCGTGAGCACGGAGGTGACCATGTGAGCAGCGTACCACCTGTTCCTCCCGCAGGAAGCGGCGGTGCAGCCGGAGACAGCGGCTGCGATCGTGGTGGCGTGGAGGAGGATGAGGAGGAAGCCGCAGATGGAAGGGATGAGACGGAGAGAGAGTGTGAGGAAGATGCAGCTTGTGGCGGCTCCGAGGAGGATGTAGTTGGAGAAGAGGAAGATCTTGTGTGTGTAGTAGTGTGAATCTTCCACTGATGGAGATGAAACCAAACCCATGACTCTTTAAGAGTTTTTTTTTAGAAAGTTTGGATTTTGAGAAGTGGGTTTTGTTTCTACGATGATGATGATGAAGAAGATGGGCGTGAGGAGTGTGTTTATGTAGAGACACTTGAAACGGTCAAGTTGCTAAATATGACCGTTGCTGGATCTCGAACGGCTAGTTTTCTAATTTTTTTAATTATTATTAAGGTGGGCCCAGTCGTATGATGAATAAATAAGGTGGGCCCATTGGGCGGTTCTTGTTTATCCGATATAAGGATAAGAGTTTCTCCGTATCCAAACTAGGTCAGAGGGTAAATAAGGTGGGCCTATTGGGCTGTGTATGGGTTCGTGTTTATCCGATATATGGATACGAGTTTCTCTGTATCCAAACAAGGTGATGGTCAGGGTCTTCTACCGTCTTCCTTGTCTCTCTCAAAAGCGTCACTCGGTTTTGGGTCTT
Source organism: Moricandia moricandioides (assembly GCA_905132885.1). Lineage (NCBI taxonomy): Eukaryota > Viridiplantae > Streptophyta > Magnoliopsida > Brassicales > Brassicaceae > Moricandia > Moricandia moricandioides. Next base: position 70,310 of record CAJHQQ010000955.1, on the reverse strand, counting down.
AGCGTTTTGTGATTTTTTGCGAAGGTTAGTGAGAGAGATAACAATGTCCGGCTCCGATAATCTACAGGCTCCTCAATCATCGAAAGGTGAAAACCCTCTTCTATACTCTCTCTCGTTCTCAAATTTTTTTCGAGTTACTTCTTGTGAGGAGGAGATTGATCCTAGGGTTTGTGATGATCCGGTTTATAATATGTTTGAAGAGAAGTTGTTTAAAGGACATTATGAAACTGAGGACATTAGCAAAAGCTCATATTAGGAATAAACAAATCATACTGTGTGTAGTCTAGCTAATGAGTCAATAGAGTTGTCACATGGAAGAGTATGTGTATAACTTGGTTCCAGTAATCACTACGAATGTTTGAATTGTAGTATGTTTTTCTGGGGGTTTACTAATGGGTTGTTTTGTAACATGTGCAATAGATGCTACTGAGGTTGGTTGGTACATTCTTGGTGGGAACCAAGAAAGCCTGGGTCCATATACCTTCTTGGAGCTGTGTGGTAAGTGTTCCTTGTTATTATATTCCTTGATGTATCTCTACCTGTTTCTGTAATAAGCTATTAAGGCGCTTTACTTTGCTTTGACTGGGCAGACCATTTCAAGAACGGTTACCTACAGGAAACTACTCTTGTCTGGGCTGAAGGAAGAAGCGAATGGCAGCCACTCTCTGCTATCACTGAGTTGATGTCAAGGATTTCTGGAGCTGAGGTTGACTATTCAGCTGGAGGTAAGATCCCTTTCACCATTTTTATGTTTAAGTTGTTGACTTCTCGTTTTTTTTTCTAGCGTGGTTTTGTTTTCTGGATTTATGGCACTTACTATCTGGTATCTGGGCAGGTGCATCTGGGTTGATGAATGGATATAACTCTACAGCCAACCAAGAGAAGCAAGGTAATACGGGTCAGTTATCTAGACCGAAAATGAATACTTAAATAATATGAGTTGCAAAGTGAGGGTAGCACTTACCACATCATGTTATTTATGCAGCCTCTACTGCGGATGAGTTTGAGAAATGGCAGAAAGAGATTCAAGAAGCAGAGGCGGAGGCTGAAAGGTTGAAAAATGGCTCTGTTGCAGATGATCAAGACAGACCTTCTTCACCACCCGAGGGGGAAGATGAGTTCACAGATGATGATGGAACTAGATATAAATGGGACAAAGCTCTTAGAGCATGGGCTCCTCAGGTAAGGCTTTTTATATATCAGTCGTTCTTTCTCTTTTTCTGCTAGTTTAATGGGAATTCAGGTTACCCACCCCTGCCCTGTTTTCGAGTAATGATTGGAATCGTTTACATTTGTCAGTTTGCTTGGTGGTCGTGGCTTCGTCTTATCTAAAAAATGCTCATTTGCTATGATTATCTCACATATTTTTGCTTGCGTTTATCAAGATTGAATATCAGAAATCCTAAGAAGTCTACTCGTCAAACTATATTTTCTTTTCTTGTTTTTGGATTTTCATTTAGCGCACCTTAGGAAGAGTAGAATATCATTAGTATATCCAATTGCTGATGCTATTTTATTGTAGAATGATCCACCGGGTAGCGTTGACCCGTATGGACTTGACGAGATGACCTTTGCTGAGGAAGACGAAGTAATTCCAACTGTAAACATACTTGACACTTCTGTTGATAAGGACGATGCCTCCAAGGATGATGTGGCTGGTAAGAAAGAAGATGATGGCTCTGATCAGACTGCGGAAAACAGTAATGGCAAGAGGAAGCTGCCAGAAGAGGAAACTGAAAAGAAGGTATTTGTTTTTGTCTTTCGTCTTCTTTTTTTGTATCGTTGATCATCATATCTCTTTCTTAAGGTCATGCATGCTACTTCACGATTTCTTGATTAAGGAGCATTGACTTTTCTTCAGATGATGCTAAACTGTAGTGGTAATGGATAATTACCTTTTGACCAATATGTACATCGTAGAGGGAAAGAAAACCTTGTTGTTGATCAATATGTACATCGTTATTGAACATCGTAGTTATATACTTATAATAGGACCAGCAAAATACTTTCTTTCATTTCTTCATACTTACTAATGACAGATCAAATTAATGTAGTTGCATTTTTTCATAAAAATTTCGGCAAGTGTTCTAAGTTTTAAATTAATTTTCAGGAAGCAAACAAGCCTCCAGAATCTTGGTTTGATTTGAAAGTAAATCCACATATCTACGTTACTGGTTTGCCCAAGGATGTTACAATCGAGGAAGTAAGTTGTGGTTATTGCTTTTTCTATTATTATGAATATCATAAAGCTTTAAAATGGACTGAAAGTAGTGACATCAATTACAGCTAGTTGAAGTTTTTTCTAAATGCGGCATTATCAAGGAGGTAAATCCCGCTATCTTGTGATTTTTTGGTTTCTGTGTTGTTTTGGAGTCTTGTGTAAGTTTTCCCTGACAATGTAGATCATAAACATCACAGGATGACACTGGCAAGCCCCGCATAAAGCTTTACAGTGACAAGGCGACAGGAGAATTAAAAGGCGATGCTCTTATCACGTATATGAAGGTAATGATAATACTCGATTAGCTTCCCTCCGTGGATTTATAAGGTTCTGATTCTTAGATGTTGTCTCTGTTGTCTCTTCATGCTATCTGTCTTTCGTTTTCATTAGGAGCCTTCAGTGGATCTTGCAATTCAAATCTTAGACGGGGCTCCTTTACGTCCAGCTGACAAGCTCCTCATGTCAGTTTCTCGAGCTAAGTTCGAGCAGAAAGGTGAATACTGCTGCACTTTAGTTGTATCCCATCTACTTGTGTATGGCTTAGGAAAATAGTTTTCCCTATCCGTGGCTTTGATTTCTACAAGATTCTGGCTATGGTTCTTATTACCTTTTTTGCTATTTTGACTTAGGGGAGAGATTTATAACGAAGCAAACTGACAACAAGAAGAAAAAAAAGCTTAAAAAGGTCGAGCAGAAGTTGCTTGGATGGGGTAAGTTCTCGCTTCTGTGTACTAAAAACCTACCTTTTATCTAGAAAGTCACTTGAAGATGTGAGAAGATGCTAGAGATTCAGTTGCATATATATATTTCTCTATGCGTTTCCAAATTATTTATGGAATTTTAAGCGAAAGGACTGCACTAAAACTTATCAATTTTGGAAGGAAACCTTTCATTCACAATTAAAACAAAAGGAGGGTTTAGAAAGTCGATCTAGGGGTGACAGAGGTTAAAAGGGAACATAGTCGTGCCGATATTCTCTTTTTGTTTGTTAATAATCAAAGTTGATACTAGCATAAAAGTGGCCATTTTAGTTCTTGAAGTAGGAGTTTTTCTAACTGGATTTATATCTATTGTGGTGGCGCTTTGTCTCTCTTTTCTTGGCATAGGTGGTAGAGACGATGCTAAGATCTCAATACCTGCAACGGTTGTTCTGCGCCACATGTTCAGTCCAGCGGAGATGAGGGTAGGGGCCTTTTCCAATATGTTGATACCATAGAATGTTACCAGTTTTAAAAACACCTGATATAGCTTGAGCGTTTTTGTCTCTGCTTGTAGGCTGATGAGAATCTGTGTGCCGAGGTAGAGGAAGACGTGAAAGAAGAGAGTATGAAGCATGGGCCGTTTGATTCAGTGAAGGTTATATGTTGCGTCTTTTTTTTTTTGCTTAAGCTTGTGTTATTCTAATGCTTTCTCTACTGAAAGTTAAGATTATTTAATCAACTGATATCTTTCTTTTTACAGGTCTGTGAGCTTCACCCACAGGGTGTTGTTCTTATAAGATTCAAGGATCGTAAAGATGCGCAGAAATGTATAGATGCAATGAACGGTCGCTGGTACTGATTCTCCCGAAGTCATTTCCGTTTGCTTAATCGCCATGAAAGTTGTTTATGTTTATGGGTGAATGCAGGTATGCAAAGAGACAGATACATGCGAGCCTTGACGATGGATCAGTGAACCACGCTGCGATTCGGGACTTTGATTTGGAAGCCGAACGGTTAGATCAGTTTGCAGCTGAACTCGAAGCTGAATAGAACAAACAAAATTACAATAATCTAAAAAAGTTCTTTTGTAGAATACCCCTTATGTTAGTTAATAAGTCTGACATATAAACATATGTTTTCATTTTTTGTTTCTGTTGAAAACTAACTCTTTTTCGTGTAGCAAAACAAATACCATTGATACATAAAAAGAAAAGATTACACTATAGTTTGCTATGTTGGGGAATTTCAAGTTTATAAAACTGGGAAACTAGTTAGGTGTGTGATGTCAATCATTGAAGCAGACACAGAAACAAACCAATGCAATTCGGTTTACTTCTTATATCCGGTTTATAAATTCACACACCAATGTTAATTATCAGACATCTAAAATTTTCCAAAAATTTCATATTTCCCGCAACTAGGAGAAGAAACCGCCCTGCTCAAATGTTTTGAAAGAAATAAAAATAGTTTTTAATTAAAGGTTAGTTGGCAAAAAAAAACTAAATCTAAAGCTAGGTGGGACCACCTCGTGTCTTAACCAATAGAAGCGCGACGTATTTCATCGGTGTTCCTTTTCCGAACCAAACCCCTCAATTTTAATCAGAAAACCAATCAAAGATCCAAAGTTCGACACTTTTTTACTTATTTGCAATTTCCTCTCAAAAACTTACTAATTTCTCACTTTTTTTTTTCCTGGGGCGAGTTCGCTGTTTGTTGTGTCTGATCTCTGACAACAAAAGAGTTTAGTCTTTAAAGATTCTGTTTTTTTTTTACCGAATTGGGGGGTATTTTATTGAAGTTTCCGCGAATTAGGGTTTCCGTTTTGGAGCTGTTGAGCTTGGAATTGGTGAATTATACGGTAATTGATCTACCCTTTTGCTCTTATTCTACTATAATAAGCTCGTGAATCAGTCTTAGGACCTTTTAGAGTCTCTGCTTCGTGGAAATTTCGAAGCTTTCTTGTCGATTTGAGCTAATTTTCAGGTTCTGTTGTCAAAAAGCTGGAAACTTTCTAAATTTCTCTTACATAATTCTGTTGTCGGAAGTGAATTTAAGTTTATGAAAGCCAATTTGTAACTTCTAACGAGTTTTGGTTCCTTTTGTTGGTAGTGGGGAGGAATGTTTTATTCGCAGTTTATATTAGCAAAGAAAGGACCACTTGGGACGATATGGATCGCGGCCCATTTGGAGAGGAAGCTTCGGAAGAATCAGGTCGCTGATACTGACATCGGTGTCTCCGTTGGTGAGTTCTTTAGTTTTAGGTCTTACTACTTTGCACAGCATAAGGTAGCAGAAGTAAAGTTTCAACCTTTGTATGCGACGATTCCTTAAATCTTCATTATATTAGTTATAGTTCTACTTATGATCTCAAAGTAGAGTAATGTATGTTTCTATATATGTACACAAGTCTTGTCACATGCAATTTCACCTGCTTATATTTGTTTCTCTTGATCAGATACAAGTATTTCCTAATCTAACACGTTTATTTTCCGACCAGATTCTATTCTCTTTCCGGAAGCTCCAATTGCATTGCGATTGTCTAGTCATCTTCTGCTTGGTGTGGTTCGTATATATTCCAAAAAGGTGAATTACCTCTTTGATGATTGCAGCGAGGCATTGCTTAAGGTGAAGCAAGCTTTTCGCTCTGCTGCGGTTGACCTACCACCTGAAGAATCCACAGCACCTTATCACTCAATCACGTTGCCAGAGACTTTTGATCTTGATGATTTTGAGCTCCCTGACAACGAGATCTTCCAGGGGTTAGTTTCTTGATCTTTTAAATATTCACACTCGGTTGTTTTTGCTATTTGATTATGCTAAATGGTATTTGGTGTCTTGAAGAATGAGCTCTGTTTTGTTTTCCTCTGATACTCTTACACATGCATTATAAATCATACTTCGGTTTTCATAACCTTTATTGATACATTGCTTCTTGTTTCCTTGTCTTGCAGTAATTACGTTGACCATCATGTTAGTACAAGGGAGCAGATCACCCTTCAGGATACTATGGATGGTGTTGTATTCTCAACATCGCAATTTGGGTTAGATGGTCAGTGGTTGTTTCATGTTTACTTGTCTTTAGCTATTGCTAGATGTGCCTTACATAAGAACACTTGTTTTTATACTTTTTTCCAGAACGATTTGGTGATGGCGACACTGCTCAAACTGCTTTGGAGCTTGACGAGGTATTTTTGCCTTCATCGAACAGAACAAATATAGTTTTCAGGTCATCTAGGGAGTAGGGACAAGAAATAGAATTACCACATTGAAATATGAAAAAATGCAAAGAATCTTTTGGGTTCTTTCACTCAGCTGTTTGGCTAGACCCTGATGGGAAGCCAGTTGTGAAGTCCCAAACCGTGAAAAGCCTGTATTTTGAAATGTCAGGTTGCAGCCATGTTGTAGGTTCAGGGTGATGCTAATGTTATCTTTTTCTAGTGAAGTTTTGTATATTTGAAATTAGAACTTCTCCTCTCTTTTCATAATATTGTATGCAGGAAGTATTCCAGGATAAGGATATTATTGGATCCGATGATGAGGGAGTTCAAGGGTCAGTTTTTTGTTCCTAATCTACACTCTGTACTTTGTGGCATAATTGCACGTTTGTGTCCCTATGGTTTCTCTTGATTTTTTTCACCAAAGTTGTAGGTTGATCTTCTTTCCAGAATCTTGTTATCATAAGTTTTGAATGCTTCACATGAGGTTTAGAACAGGGTTTTAGTGACAAAGAAACCTTGCGTTTTAGTGTTTTCATGCTACGCAACCTTACTTTTTAAAATCCCCATGATATCCGTAACTTGATTTTGCGCGTTGTGAGTTAGAACTGTACTTCTACGTGTCTCGTCCTTCTTAGATGTAGCCCTTTGGTGTATAGTTTGAATGTACACATCACCAATCAGTTTTTAACTTATGGTAGATATTTTATTTGTTGATAGCACTGATCACAATGCATATCCGGACGCGGCAACACCAGAGATAAAGGATGAAATGGTAGAAATTTCTGATGCAGTGCCCAGAGATTTCAATCAAGAGCAGGTGTGTACCAATTTATAGTTCCACAGACTTATTGGTTTGATATTCTGCTAGGATCTATTGTAAATTTGTAATTTTTTTACTTATGAATCTCTCACTTTGATAGGTTGAAGATCTTGCAATGCGTGATGAGTTCCTTGAAGATGCTCAAGCTCCTCAAACCCCTGGATTAGTTGAGGTGCCAAACTCATCTAATGTCAGAGAGCAGCTGGCATGCGATGATCACATGGAGATCGAGGATCCGAATGCAGAAGAAGGTAGGAAGGCCTCTGGAGAGCCGGATGCTAATGAGCCCTCTGAATATAATGCCGAAGAATCAGCAGTTACTCCCATGGAGGTGGATAAGTTGATAGATGAAAATATCGATGCACAAAACGAGCCAGAGGAGGAGAGGGCAGAGCATGTACATATTACCTCGCCAAGTGTTTCTCACATCACCACCGAGGTGGAGGATCCTGGTCAAGTAATCACTGAGGCAGCAACCGATGTTAATAATGTTGTAACAGATAAGTCAGATGCTGCTCCTTCAGTTGAGTCCCCAGGAGGGCCTACGATGAGTAATGCTGAGCATTGTTTATCTCAAGAACCAAAAGTTCCTGAAGAAGAGAACCAAGGTTAGTCAAATAAAATGCAAATTACCCGAGTTCTGGATGTAACCTAGTGCAAAGTCTTAGTGCCTGCCTTATTCTTATTATTTTTGTAATCGTTTCTGCCAGATCATTTTGCCATTACCACTGAGGTCAATCAGCAAACAGATTCTACTTTACAAGGAGATGGGCAAGCGTACAGTAGACCAGATGAGCAGCTGAATAATGCACACGCAACTGATGAACAGTTGGGAAATTTGACTGGATCGACTGATACTGATTTGCCTGCACCTGAGAAGGTGTTAGCTGCACCTAACAGTCTGGGGGATGAAAATGGTTGTATGGTTGAATCGACACCAGATAAAGAAGACCCTGGCACATGTAACGGAGATGCAGGAAATAATAACATTACTGGGAAAAAACGCACTTTTACTGAGAGCACACTAACGGCAGAGAGTTTGAACTCTGTTGAGTCAGTTGGACTTATTCAGTCGAAGAGAACTGCAAATTCTGTTCCTGATGACGATGACTTGTTGTCTTCTATCTTAGGTATCCGTTTTGTTGTTGCTATGCCTGTTCTTCTGTTCCTGTACTTTTGCTTATATGAGGAGGGCAAAGGGGTTTCTAAGGTTTTGATGTAAGTTAAGCCCTTTGAGAGTTAACTTTCTGATTCCATAATCATTTACCATTTTTTTCAGTTGGAAAGTCATCTTTTCTGAAGATGAGGCCTACCCCTGTGCTTGAAGTAGCATCCACAAAACGGTTAAAGTCTGCTCCTCGTTCTACTACCACAAAGAGGAAGGTTCTAATGGATGACCCTATGGTCTTGCATGGCGAGTATGTTTTCCTAACTGTTTGCCATCTGACTTTCTTATGCCGTAGCTTTTATTTATTGCTCTTTTTTTTATCTGCAATGTGATTCTTGATTTTATTGAGCCAAAAAATTTGGATGCTGATTTTTACTTGTTTTCTTATCTATACTGAGCGTGCCTACTTTTCTATTTAGCCTTATACGGCAACAGCTGACAGACACGGAAGGTATACGCCGTGTGCGTAAGAAGGCACCTTGCACCATTCCTGAAATCTTGATGCTTCAAAGGCAGGCTCTGGAGGATGGACTTTTAAAAGAGCCAATATTCACTGGTAAGTTCACTTGCTAACAACTTGACCGTTCTATACAAACTTCTCTTTTGATTGTTCTTGTAAACTGCTGCCACACAGGTTATAGATATTTTTAACGATTTCAGGTATGTCAGTGGAATTAGTTTCTCTGCACAATGAGCCGTATGATCTAAGAGGAATCACGGTAATAAAGAACGATGACGGCCATCCTTCTGTTGAAGTGGTGGAAGGTAATGAATGCTCAGTTAGGGCTGTGGAAGAAAATGAAACTGAAGAAAGGTCTGCTCCTCAACCTCACCCAAATGATTCCGAGGAGCAGCAATCTGCTGAGGTTCATGCTCAGCCACAGGATCAACAAATCGTAGACCAAGATGAAGAAGGGAAAAAAGATAACGAGCTTGGTGAAAATATATGCAACTTGGAAGCTTTAAAGGAAAGCGATGTAGCTGGTGATGAAGCAAATCCTGTAGTGAATGAAGAGATAAGTGAAATGCCATCTGAGGACAAACTCGATCGTGTAGAGGGTGTAACGGATTTACAGGTGGAAGGTGACCATGAAAACCATGATGGAGGCCTAGGCTGTCAAGATGTTTGTGATGAACCTAACGAAAAAAATTGCGGTGATTTTATCGAAATTGCTGAAGGTGATGTAGATAACAACGCCACTCTCAATGAGAGGGACTTAAAAGTTGAAGATGAACCACCACATGAAGATAAGAATACGGATGCCTCGACTGAAGTTATGGAGACTGGGATAGACGACCAGACTCCATGCGCTAACACAATTGTAGAAGCTGGTGGTTCTAGTAATCTAGCTTTGGAAAGTTGCAAGGAACCTCTCGTGGAAGAAAATAATGATGGGGTGATTCCAGAGATAGAGTCTGATAACAGATATAATGAGATGTTTACCGAGGAGGCTTATATGCAAAGTGCACCAGATGCAGAACCTACTTCTCGTGATGGTCTTATGGGATATAATGATGTAAGTTTCTTTGTGGCTTTCATATCCTTATTCAAGTAAAGACATGCCTCTAAAGTCTTCCTTTGTTGGATATCTTATGCTGTAGGAAATGGATACCATGGAAGTTGCACATGACACAGGTTCCTTTTCTAGTTTTAATTCAATTTATCCAAATATCTGTATCCTTCAGTTTGATCAATGGGACTAACACTTTGGTTTAAACAATCTGAAACTCTTTGAGCATGATTTTAGATATGTGAGATGCTGTTATTCTCATGATGTCTTGATGGTTTTGCTTATAGTTTATTTGACTGTCTTCAGGATTCTTGAACGTGGATGATGATGAAGTAGATGAAGATCACGAGGACGATGGTGTGGAAGAGGGTGATGATGCTCGTCTTCTAGAGAACAGTGGATGGTCTTCTCGTACCAGGTCTGTAGATCTGATGATTTTTTCCACAATCCATAAGCTTCTATCGTGTGAGATACATGACAGGCCTGAAAGATTGAAGATTCTTATTCACTTTCCTTGTAGGGCTGTGGCGAAGTATCTTCAGACGATATTTGATAAAGAAGCTGAGAATGGGAAGAATGTTATTGTAGCAGACAAACTCTTAGCTGGGAAAACCCGTAAAGAAGCATCGAGAATGTTTTTCGAAACCCTGGTATGTCCATAACAAAAAAAACAAAGCTCTTATCCTTCTCTATTGAAAAAAACTTGACAAGTTCATGGTCTTGGCTTCAACTCCAGACTAAGTAGTTGTACTTTCTGTTGGAAGTTTCCCTACTTAGGATCTTGATGTGAATACTCGGCTTTAATACATGGGTCACAACTTGTCTTCTTTGCAAAGACAGAAAAAGAAGTCCCTGGTTCTTTTGGTCATACTCTTCATAAACTTTGTCTTCTTTCTTTACCAAATTTGCAGGTTCTGAAAACAAGAGATTACGTTCAAGTTGAACAAGCCAAGCCTTATGAAAGCATCATCATAAAACCGCGGCCAAAACTCACCAAATCCATCTTCTAAAATGGAGAAGAAGAGTCTCTCATAGTTGCAGATAGGTAGTTTGGGTCCAGTCCGAGAGCATCATGATTGTCGCTTCTTCTTCTTCTAAAAGTTAAATACATTTTCCACTCTTTAAGCCAATGAAGTAAGTAGTAATAGTATCAGTGGTGTTGTAGCTTTAACCACCATCCAAGTAGCTGGAGGAGGTTAATATATGTTTGTGTCTTTATACATATGAGTTTGTTGTATTTTGTATATATATTGGTGCCACCATGATCATTGATCACCACCACTTTTACATTTGAGACGTAGCTAATTTGTATTTTCTTTGGATAACTGAAGTTTTCCGGTTTTAACTCGAGTGTCGAGGAACCCATTTTTTATAATAAATTATACTTTCATATTATTGAGTTAAAATGTGAAAGTGTCTAATAAAGTTGTTTCTTCAATCATTAATGGTATGTTCAGAACCATTCTGATTGTGTATGATCTACATAGAATATTATAATATGTGGTTGATTCCATTCTATTTTGATAATGAATGTGCATAGACATTTCTGCTCCTAAAAATATAGAATAAATTCACGATCTCAAATTTCAAAACGCATTGATCTTCGAAGCGAAGTCAAACCAGTCCATCGATCTTTCATAGCTATCCAAAACAGTAAAAGATTAGGTTGGTGTCTGCGCAAGGATGACAATAGAAATAATCTAATTTTTTTTTAACCTTTTCTTTTAAGATCGATCTGTAGCCTATAGTTTCGTCGGTTGAAAAATAGAAATCTCAAAGTTGACAGAAAGATAAAAAAGAGAATATACAGTTCATAATTTCCATATGATACATGTTTTTGATTCAAACATATAGTTCAGCTAAATAAATAAAATAAACATAAAGCATTCAAAAGGCCAAGATAATCTCTGTAATATTTTATTCCACAAACAAAAATAAGATTCACACGTTTTTGTTTTTGGGGTAATATCTTTCTCCTTTCTAAAACCATTACTTGACAACAACTTCTGCTACAATAAAAATTCAAAACTCATTCGTAAAGACCATTAAGATGAATAATACACAGAGGACAATGCGACACATCATAATAAAAAATTCTCAGGCTTAGTAATGGACGTATCCGATCTTTAGAGAAAGAGAGAGAAAGCTATAATAGCTCACTCAGACTGAAGAACAGTAATGTAATAAGGATAGCCTTCGCATGTCCCTGATGATGATGATGCGTTTTCATGCTCCCAGACAAGTTTATATGAAGAGAGATTGCAGATACCTGGAGAGAAAACCGATATCTGCAGCGGGATCTCGGTTGTGGACAATGGCTGGATTTGGACCACCTTTGTGGAACTTAAACCTGACCATATGAAAGGAGGCGAGCTTTCCATGGACGATGGTGGTTTACCCAGGCGGCTTCCCATGACGTCTGAAGTTAGTTTCATCTCCTCTGTAATGGCTGGCACGTAGCGCCACCCGGATTGGTTTGCAGAGGAAGGAGATGGTGCTGCTGCATCTTGTAGGCCATCCATGGTGTTGATGCTCACAGATAAATATCCATCAGATGTGTTTCTGATTACCATCTTTAGATTAATTTCACAAAAGGAGGTCGAGAAATCGTGGTTTATGGTTTTTGGACCGTCTAGTGACCATGAGAGCGGGATCGAGCTCCTGATTCTATAAGTGAACAACAATGTGATTATAAGTAGGGGATAATAGGTTTGAAAGATGAAGAAAGACACTTTTGCGTATACTCCTACCTATTGTGACATGAATGGTGAGACAGAATCTTTGGTAAATCTGGCACTGCTGCTGGATTGCTAGATTTAGCTAGGCGAGAGATTAGAATGAAGTCAACGGTATTGAGACTTAACTGTTTCATCATACAAACACGAGTTCACTAAAGCTTCTGATAATAGAAAGTTATGATGTTATGTTTAAGAGTATAGTAACATACGCTGAAAGAGGACTTTCGCTTACCTGATCTGAGGTTCCGTGACATGACCTTTCACTTTCATGGAAGCTTGCTAAAGGTGAGTTAACGATATCAAAAAGCTTTTCATCGTCATCCTGAGTAATCAATTTTATGTCGGTTTGGCTGGGAGGAATAGACATGGTTTTCTCTTCTTCAGTTCCCGATTTTCTGCAATCCTGAAAAAAAAAACACATTCTAATTTTAGACATGGAAAAGAGATTGACCAACTAGCTACTAACAAAATGAACTTTCGAATTTCCAAAGACCTTAATCATGAAGAAACACGATAAAGCTTGCCCAGGAAGTAGAGACTTGGAAGGTAAGATTGTATCAACAGGCTGAAGCAACGAGATACCCCACCGACACCCAACTGTTGACAACTGATGAATTTCGAAAGCATCTGAATTCGCCCGGTTCGCCATATCCATACGCACAAGAAATTCTTGCAATCTTGATGGAGAGGGGGTGATTTCGAACGAGGTCTCTAGAGATGGTAAAACCTATATAAGAGTGCACGATATAGATTTTCCATCTCATAGTATACTGGAAAAACAAAGACAGAATTGCAGCCTAGAGATTCGTCACCTTTAAATTGTAATGCATCCTTAGGGTGCGATATTTCATGATGCTCGATACATTTTCCATCTCATAGTATATTGTGAAATACAAAGAAATCGTTCCAGGGATGGCAGCTCGAAGCCAAAGAGGCCACCTCAAAGATCGGTCTCCTTGTAGTGATACATCCTGAAATAGATCAGCATCCAGAACCATGTTAGAATAACCTGACATGCACAATCACCTTTGAGATTTGAAGAAAAGGCTCGCCACTGACCTTTGGAAATGCAAATACACTATTTGTTCTACTTGTTTCACGCTGGACAATATTTTGTTCATGGCCCTTCTTTAAGCAATCTGGAAATTCAGGTGTCAACTCTTCTTCATGCCTTTCAGGATTCACAAATCTTGGATGGCTAATCTTCATTTTAAGATTCTAAAAGGAGAGAAAAAATTTGTTAGCACAAGAATGATAAAAAAAACCGTCTAATACATCACAATATTCGGTCATCAAGCAGGAATAAATAGTATAAACAAGAACATAATAAACTAAATTCAGTAGTCAATATCAGAACAAACAAAATTGGCTATACGGTAAAGAATATGTTAGATAAAGGCTGATCAGAACAAGAAAACTACCTTTATCGGAGATTCTGAATTATTTTTTAACTCTAAAACGAGATAACGAAGATCTCCAGCATACAATTTCTCAGGCAGATGATCAATTGAACCCTCAAGCCTGGGTAGACTCTGCACGATCAAAATATCTTTACATTAGAAGGTCGCAACGAGTTTTTGAAAATAAACCATAGAGGAGCACCTTGATGACCAAAAATTTCAAGGCATCAGTGGGAGTAAGTTTGTTTTTCCTTTTTGCTTTGTTAGTTTTTGCCTTTGTAGGCACCGATTGGAAGTAATGCACGCCTACAATGGAGCCAGACAACTCCCACCTTACACCGACAATTTTGAGGATACCTTCTTCACTGGGGGTAACTGTGAGCCTCACCTAGACGAAAAATCAAAACAATAAGTCAGATATAGCAAACAACTAGCAGATAATTAAACCCTCAGAACCTCACCAAGAAGAAACTAAGCAAACGGAAGATATAATAGTCAAAAGTTACAAAGGACCAGGGTAATTCAATGTTGTGTCTACAATGGGGTAAAGACAACAACTACAGGTGAACCATCACGATTTGAAAAAGATGGTTCACTATATATACACATGAACGTGAAAAGTCAGATAGAGAAAGATTTTAAATTTTGGAACATATCATTCAATCTAAGGGTCCAGTTTAGAAGACTAACCAACTTTTTCTCGCCTCCGCCCAATGTGAAGTCCACTTCAGACAAGGTGAAAGAAGAGAAATCAGAGGTTGTAACCCTGTAGTAGTGTTGACAATGACGGCACATCTTAGTCAATCAAATGTGGGTCAATAAAGTTAAAAAAAAAACTGATTGAAAAGATTAGATGCTTACTGATTGTGTTCGGTCCCTACGCTTAAGCTACTTGGCTCTTTGTCTACTTTACAAAGACCAGATGTGAAAATAAGTTTCACATATACAAACTGAAGGATGTAGAAAGATTATAAAGTTAACATCAAATCATAGAAATAGCTTTACCCATTTTTAGGTCATCAGAATTTGCGGTAAGTTCACAGATGAGAGAAACGCTTGTAACGGAAGTAGAGATTAGAAGTGGGTTCCGAAACTCCAGATCCACTTTCACTGACTCTGAAAACAAAGAATTACAAGTGAGAAGCCACAATAACACACATTTTCAAACATGATAAAGCAGAATATCATGTTATCAACAATATGGCGTGATTGTATTGCCAAACCAAGATACTATTAATAGATTGATACAACACAACAAATGGAAAAACCTAATACTCCCCCCCCCCCCCCCCCCCTCCCCCCCCCCTTCTCTCTCTCTACCATATCTTCGTGAAAAACTATCAAAGCTAGTCGTTTTAAAAGTATACATTTTCCAAAGTCAAATAAAAAAATCAAATTGAAATATCCTGCAGCTGGTACAGTAAGGTAAAACAGATTTGGCGTATAAGTGTCCTATTTTAGCTGGACTAGATTGCTTTCTTTTAGCTTTCAGACTTCAAGCATAAGTTAAATGTACGATGACTAAGAAGAAAAAGCTGATTCAGGTAAACATCGAATGCAGCTAAAACAACCTGCATACCTCCAACGACACAAACATTTGACTCCTTGTATTTCTTAGGCAGCAGCTTTGACTGTAACTCCAGCCAGTTTGACTTGCCAGAGTTTAACGATGGAATGATATCATCCTCCAATGATTGCCAGATGCTCTCTTCTACAAGAGCCTGACAACGACATGTGAATCATATTGGTACACAAGACATGAAAATTCATCATTTTTGAAAAAAAACATTCAATGATGGGCAAATCTTATTCATCTGCAAGTAATGCAAATTTTTTTTACCAGAAATACTGATGTCAATTATGCTGTTGACAAAGAAGAATAGACGCATTACATCCTACGAAAGGTTATGATGGCTAATATGTACATACTTCCAAAGAGTGAATATGCAACTTACAGCAGCTTGAGATGCATAAGTGCGATGGTCTTCATATATAACTTGAAGAGACGACATATTAATAACTGGTAGTCGAAGTCCCACCACCTCATGCTTCATTCCAGTTTTCTTCAAAATGACAGAAAAATGAAAATAAATTACTTTGTATAGACAACGAATAGAGACCAGGGTAACTGAAGCACTATCTTGTTCTCTGAGCAGCTTCATTAGAGCGTATAAAACCGCAAGTATAAGCTACACACCTTAACTATGTCGAAAAAGTCCCTGAGAAAAATCTCTTGGGTAGACTTGGACTGGTTTCCACAGTCCAGTACTCTGAGCATGTTTCTAACTGCAACATCATTCATCCCGACAATTGCATACCACCTGAAAAGATAATTTCATTGCAAGTCTTAAGCCAATAAATTTCTAATCGTCACGTCTTACGGGACCTACATTAAAAACTTACTGTCCAATATGAAAGTAAACATGGTCTTTGATATGGCTCCAAGTAGTTGATTCATAAACAGAGATCGCACTTCTATATGTACGAATTGCATGGTTAACCTGGAAAAAGACAAACAAAATGTATTCTTTAGAATGCAAATCATGTACGAAGCTTGAGCCCTTTCAGAAAAATGGCATGTACCTGGTCACAAATTTTATAGTGGTCTCCTGAGAGAACTAGATGGAATCCATACTTGTATAGCATCGCTGGCTTAGTTAACACGAAGCAGTAAGAAGCTTGCTCTAACATGACTGCAGCGTGCAATGGTTCCTGCAAATTGATTTAAAGTTAGCAATTGCATAAAGTGCATAAGTTCTGAAGGTAAAAAAGAAACACCTCTCCACATATGCGGAAATAAACAGAAGCCGCTTCTTTGTACTGGTCTCTAGCCTTTAGCATCTCTGCCCACCAGAGCCCACATCTCGTAGCATTTTGAAAGCCAGACTTCCCAAGTTTCTGCGTGAGATTTGAAAGACATGTTTAACCACATTACTTGCCTAAGTTAAACCATTCATATTTCAGTTTCCTGTTTTGCTTAGAATAAAGGGACATTTGCTAAAGAACTGATTTAAGTTGAAGACTGGGTTATAAAGACATACCATATAAGTGCTGAATGCATTTTCCATGCAGTACTCAGCTTCCTTTATTGACTGATCTGAGATGAAATATGCGAGTCCCATCATTTCCTTCCAAATGCATGAAAAGATGAGTTATCGAAGCGACCAGAAGTAACAAATAATGAATAACAAAGACCTAAACAATCAGTTTGATAACATGGTTAACCTATACTATATGTAAGGTTCAAGATATAGGACGAACATTGATTATAAATTATGCTATTACAGAAACGCAATTAGAAAGATGTGAATCTACCTGGACACCAGCATAGTGCTTCCAAGCTTTATCGAGCTTGTAATCTGTTGATATTAAGCGATAGCTTGACAAAGCAAGTTCATAGTCATGCAACATGAAGGCGTAGTCACCCAAAACTCTGATTTGAGATTCGGTGGAGCTAAAGGTATAGCTTCAAAAGTGGACAAAAGATTGTTAGAGCTTATGATGAAATCAAGGAAATCATAAAAGGAACAAGAAGGTCAAGACTGCATACATAGAACCTTTGGTCGAATCCGGAATATCGTCTTTTCCTTTTCTCCACCATAAGTTCTTTATCTGGTTTCTAAGTCCTTTCCTTGTTGCAGAAATCTAGTGACACAACAAAATGAAAACTAAATGATATGAAAAGAGAACAAAGTACCTATAAATCATATAGAAAACTAGGATATGTTCTCAAAAATAACTTGTAAGAAAATCTAAAGCCAACCTGTTGATTAAGATCTCGGACTTTCTGCTCCATGTACGGAATTATATGCCTGGAAGCAAACTCTTGCATCAGATCTTTGATCTGCTCCGAGTATGCCAGGAAATTTTTAAAGTTGGTAAAACCATTCCGAAATGGTTGAGAAGGGTGAATGTCATCAGCAAGAGAATTTTACACGAGAACTAGCAGCCAAAAGCTTTTAAATATACCTCCACAATATCGTCGCCAGTAAGAGCACATCCAAGTTTTTCGGCCGGGACACTTGATTTCTTTCAGAAAATTAGTAATTAACATGTTAAACTTATATGTACATGAAAATTAAAAAGTAACCTTAAACAATATGTTGGATTAAACTTCTGATGAGTGACTTACAAATGAAGCCCATGGATTAGCCTGGTGTTCTATGTTCCCCTCTTTAGATGAATTAGTGCAAAGTAAGTTGCATTCATTATTTCCAAATGTACTTCTCATCTCAGACAGAACTTTAGACGTTCTACAGAAGAAAAAAACACCAGTCAACAATACTTACATTTTAACACCCATATGATGAGAACCTATCATAAACGATGGAGTAAGGAAAAACAACCTCTCTGTTGTTGCATCTTGATTGTCATGCACCAATAGGTAATGCTTCAGAATCTTTGGGTCCATTACACCATCATTGAGCAGAGAAGGTAATCTAATGGTGTTGAAAAGATCTATAAATTTATTTAAAGGTTCTTCCTCTTTTGATGAAACGACCAAGAGACCTGAAAACCACATTTATAACTATTTAGTACACAACAGAAAACTCAATGAGACATAATAGATAAGCGAACCTAATTTAAAGTGAGAAGACAACAACAATGATTTTCTAAAACCCATTTAATGTCTTACAAGCCACAGGATGATCAAAAGCTTCATGGTCTGAAAACGACAAGGTACGGATAAGTTCTTTATTGTAATACTGAAACCATGTGGGTGCAATTTCAGACTCTGGATCTGCAGGGACGGAAAGACATGACCATTAGAAAAGAAACGACTTCGAGAATTCACCTTCTCGGTAATGATAAGAAAAAAACTCATAAAGTAATCGATTAACACTCGCAAAAGCGTAATTTCCAATAGAGGCTTACTAGAGAGTATATCAGTAATTCGAGGAGGGTCAGATTCCAAATCGTGAAAAACCTTCTCCCCAGCTTGAGTAATAACATGTTCTAGCCGTTGCTTTGCAACCTAGCCATTACGTCAACATAATCAAGTTTGAGCTGAAGATGCAGAATCGAAAAAGGAGTCTCTAATACAAGCAGACACGCCTAACACAAATCCATTTTCTATCACGTTGCGTTCTAGATAAAATCAGATAATGGTGATCCACATTGTTGCTGACTAAGAACCAATCATCAAGTACCTAACTTGTAATCTGAACAAGTTTTTACGTACCTCTACGTTTGGTTGTCTGATATCAGAGGCATTAAACAATCTCAGCGTAAACTTCTTTAGCCGATAAAGCTGATCACCTGAGGTCCTAACAGGAACTGCACAAGAAATTCCACCATTGGAACCTTCAAAAACACTTGAAGAAGACAATCAGAAACTAGTAATCAAATCAGGACTCACCATCGATGTTACTAAAGTTGCAGAACGGCTTGAGCGTTTCCACGAAGGATAGTCCATTCTTGAGGAAAGTCTCTTCAACAAGGGGCGTGCAGAGAACCATGACCACTGGACTAACCTCCTCCAATAGCATTTTCCCAAGCGATGAGTTCACCTGCTCCACCATTCTTCCTTTCGCCTAAAACTCTTCACTGTATGCCAAACTTCTCTCTAATCCGATGTCAGATCGGATTGATTTTCCCGGCGGAGCTAAACCTAGATCTCCTCCTCTCGAGCTAATCAGAGCTACGACGCCGTCGTCGGCAGCTGCAGGATTGGCCGGAGATGTGGTAAATGTCTCGGTAGCTAGTGAAATGTGCCAATCGAGAAGGCAACGTGTACGGATAAAGTCACCGGAGAGTGGAGGGATGATCGTGATCGGGATCGAGAGATATGAAGGCAAAGCCGATTGAGATTCGAGCGACATTGGAGAAAGAAAAAAAAAAAACAATTTCATCCGTTTAATTTATTTATTTTATGTAATTGCACCTTTATTTAGGTAATTTTTACAATTGTACCCAAACTTTTCAAGTAGACGGATTGTGCACTCTATGAATTTATAAGGCTTCTCTCTCTCTTTTCAACGGAAATTCAATGATTCATTCATGTTAATAGTCTAATTTACATCAAAACCCATACCAGCTATCTCCTAAAGTCACCTGCAACATATTGCAGGGAAACTAAAAAGAAGAGACAACAAAGGCTATATAAATCTAAAAATCCGATTAGAGGCCATGACTTTCATTAACAAAAAATTCAAATAATCTATTTGGATGACTTCTCGTCACATAAGACTGCATCCTTCCTTGCTTGGTAACACTTTGAGCTATGAAAAGTGCCCTTCTATTTTGATCTCTAGATACCACCTGCCATCGGAGCTTCTCGGATACTTGAAGCTTCCCTTTCTTTTTCTCCCACCTGGAATAGAAGAGAAAGTCTAAGCTTCATGGCGATATATTGCTCCAATTATATTCTCAAATTCCCCTGCAAAAACAACTTTGTTGAATCTCATGCTTCGCATGTTTGAAATGCCCATAAGATCACTTAAAATTTAGCTTCAATCTTTGGAAGTGATACTTGAGAAAGCCCTTCTACTATGACAAATAACCACACCTCTCTCATTCCTTAATACCCAAGTTGCACCCATCAGGTTCCTTACTTTGCACCAGTCATATGCAATATTGCACATCAGCCAGTCCCCATGAGGAGGAGTCCATTTCTTTTGTCTTTTGACTCGTACATCAAGCTCCGTCTTTCGAAATTCTTTTTCCACTTCATGGGCCAAGTGCCACTCCTCAATGTCATGCTTTGCTTTGTTAATCACTTCCATTGGACTAAACCTTCATCCTTCAAAAAGAAGTTGATTCCTTTACTTCCAAAGAGACCACATGATCCAAGGCCACTGACTTCTCGGGTCTATCTATCCATTTCTCGGTTTCTTCAGTTCAACTAGATAGCTAAAGTTAGCATATATTGAAAATTGATGAAACCCATTTTCTAGGTTAAGAATATCAGAAATCACCCAAACATGTCGTGCAACCAAACATAAGGTGATTGATGGACTCTTCCAAAAACCACAAATTTGGAAAATTTCCTCCACTTTCATTTTTCTGGCTCGAATCAAACTGCAACCGGAAGAGCCTCACTTAACACCTTCCATAAAAAAAATCTTAATCTTTGGAGCTGTATGAATTTTCCAAACTTTTTGTCTTATCAACTTCACATCTCCTGGAACAAAGATATCATTAAGAGCAGTAGTGTTATATCTTCTAGAAACAAGGTCAATGAGAGAATCAACCATAAGGTTAACATCGAAAGTATAGTTCTTCTTCCATGGTGCTTTATGTCCTTCTAAGGGATCCTTAATCCACTTATCAATCCATACCCTAGTATTTTGACCATTTTCCACTCGGTGAACTAGCCCTTGTTGGAGAAACTTTCTCCCACACAACAAGCTTTGCATGGAAGGGCGCTCTTCCAGTGAGGCTGATAAGAACCCTCCATTAGGGAAGTATATACTGGTCAGGAAGTGCAATATCAATGCATTCGGTCTATTTAGGATACTCGAATTTATAAGGCTTCTCTCTTTCAAGCTTCTAATGTTTTAGAGAGATATAAAAATGATCATGTCCATGACCACAATTTCTCTATAAAATCATTTTTCTTGTTTTAGTTGATTTTTTTTGTTTTGTTTTGTTTATAGTTGAATCAATAAAATTTCCGATTTAGCTTTATCTTTAAAGATGTGGTCGAAATTTTTTTTTTTTTCTTGGTTTTATAAGATTTTCAAATAATTTTTTTTGCAGTCTGCCTTAAATGAAGGCGGAATATCTTCACTACTCCTTTACACAGGCGTTTCCATTGATGCGGTTAAGATGTTCAGATCTTTTTCAAAGGCGTTACATATAGCTTTGATTAGCGGTAATGCGATTGTTCTTGAAATCACCAGCCGTTGCTCGAACTTCTTCTTTCCATCTAAACGTACACGTGTGGTATACATATATTTAATTTTAAGACGTTAACATTATATTAGTTACATAAGTTAAAAATTATAAAAAAGTTTACCATATATTTAAAATTTACCATATATTTACCCGAATTTTATATAAAATCATTTTTCTTGTTTTAGTTGGGTTTCTGTTTTGTTTTGTTTATAGTTGAATCGATAAAATTTCCTATAAAATTTCCTATTTAGCTTTATCTTTAAAGATGTGGTCGGAATTTTTTTTTGGTTTTATAAGATTTTCTTATTGATTTCCAAATTTTTTTTTTTTGGAATATGTCTTATATTAAGGCGGAATATCTTCACTACTTCTTTACACATGGTTTTCCACCGATGTGGTTAGAAATGTTCAGCTATTTTTCAAAGGCGTTACATATAGCTTTGTTTAGCGATAATGTGATTGGTCGTGAAATCATCAGCCATTGCTCGAACTTCTTCTTTCCATCTAAGCGTACACGTGTGGTATACATATATTTAATTTTAAGACGTTAACATTATTTTAATTACATAAGTTAAAAATAATAATAAATTTACCATATACTTAAAATTAAAATAACATGTACTTAATTATATAAATTCACAAACCAAAACGTAGTTGGTAATGTAGTTTCTCTCTTCTTTCTCTCTCGAGAAAATTTTAGAGAGAGAAATCTATTTTTCCTTTTGTTTTCCGACTAAAATCGGAATCTTTACTTCCGACGATTCTTAAATTTCTTGTTTTAATTACGTCTAGATTTTATCACCCAGTTTTGCATATTCTTTTGGGATTTCCGATTTAAGATTTTCATTTACAGAAATTGATATTCTCTTTAATTATGTTAATAAATTTATTTTTCTCTTTTTCAGTTCGGCGACCGAAATCAACCGACTAATCTTTCTCACCTTGCATGTTTTTCTAAGTTAATGTTTTCATCTTCTTTGTTTAAGGCCTATTTACTAAGTTTAGCCGAGATTCCTCAATTTGGTATTTAGTGTAATGATGGTTGGGTTAACCACTAGATTTGAGACAAAATTAAAAAATCTCGGTCTTGTTTCTATATTTTTTCAGATCGCTGAATTTTTATTTCAAGCTTATGGTTATTATGATTATGTTTTAACTAGCTAATGTGTGAATGTAGAAGGATGTAGACAAAGGATGCTTGGGCTTCTGTTCACCATTGTAATGAGTAAAGTAGCGGCCACAATTTTTCAAAAACTATGTGTTGGTCTAGTGGTATACTTAGCTATAGCCACATATCCTAGTCCTAGGTTCAAATCTATCCCTTACATTTCAGCCACACTTTTTATTTTGGCTTACGGCCTTTAAATTTATAGGACCGGCTTGTCCGGATGTAGAAGAAGGTACCCAACTTTAGCGCCGCGGATTGTGCTCGGGATAGGACAAACTGATGGTGGTATTAGCGAGGATATTCGTAACGCTTTCAGTGCATGTCACATGGATGAATTTATTCTCAAAGGTTCGTGATATCACTAACATATTATTTACTTCTGATATGATTTTTGTTGGAATATTTTGGATCTTTTATTTCATAAGCTTGATAGGTAAAAATGATAACACATCAATAACATTAAGTGGTAGTACACCTATTTTAACTAATTAGTAGAGCTTTAACTAGTTTATATATAAAACTAGCAATATAATTATTATATAATAATATAAATATTTACTCATGCGTTCATATCTATATCTCTAATATATGTATTATTTTTTTTATTTAAAGATGCATATCTAATACAACTAGTTTCATGCCCTACATAAATAAATAAATAAATATATATATACAACTTTTCAATCATTTAACTAAAGGGTAAATACAACATGTTTTGACAAAAAAATGTTTCAACAAAATAGTTGTAAGAAATATATAAATTTAAGTAACTCATGAAACTATATGTATTAGTTATGTATTTGGTATTCTTATGATGATGGATCCACTTCAAACCGCTCGTTTTCTTGTTTACATGTCATTAAGACATAACATCTTTTAAATGTAATGGCAAAATACATATATTCAGTTATAAAAATAGTTTCATAAATGGTTGTTTAGATTTGATTTATGAAGATGATTACAGAATTTTGAATAATTTCTTGGTATTTGAAAATTAATTTAATGGAGTTTAAAAATTGCATGAACCGTTACATATTAGTGTCTATGTTACACTTTTGCTTTAACGGTAGATTCTTAAAGTATCATTACTAAAAAAACAATCTAGAGTTTTAATATATTTTATTAATATATTTGTGTTATTCAATTTAAATGTAAAAGAAATTGGATCAATAAGAAATACACATGGAAGTAAAGTTAATTATAAGTTTGGTTAATTTTTCTCATAAACGTATATGTTTTTACTCATTTTTTCTTCTTAGTTCATTAATTTTATTATATTTAATTTGAGAAACTGCTCTAGACAATCCCACTAATCATGATTTTACGTTACAAACACATGTCAGTGCTAGAATCTGCAAAATGCTTTATGGGTGATCGAAATTAGTCTTGTAATAAGGTAAATGAGATTTTATAATAAGGTAATGTGATTTTACAAACATATGGAAGTTCACACATAAAGATGTGGTCAAAATGTGTTTGTAACGTAAACATTTTGTAACCTCTGGTACTACTGACATGTGTTTGTAACGTAAATCATGATTATTGAGAATATCTGGAGCAATTTTTCGAATTAAATATAATAAAAATTGAATGAACTGAGAGGTGAAAATGAGTAAAAATATATAAGTTTCAGGAAAAAGCCTTACTTCCATATATTTATTTCTTATTGATAAAATTTCTTTTACGTTTATATTTGATAGCACAAAAAAATATTAATAAAATATCGATAAAATGAACTCTTGTCAGTTTTTTTAATTAGTAATGATGCTTTAAGAAATATCGTTAAAGCAAAAATGTAATAGACCCACTAAAATGTAACTCTCCATGCAATTTTTAAACTCTACTAAATTAATCTTCAAATACCAACAAACTATCCACAATTTCATAATCATTAAATGTATCTTTAGAAATTAATCTAAAAATCATTTTGGAAAGTTCTTTTATAACCGGATATATATACATACATATATATATTGCATTACATTTAAAAGATGTAACAGCCTAATGACATGCAAACAAGAAAAATATCTGTTTGAAGTGGATCCATCATCATAAAAAAATATACACAACCAATACATATAGTTTCATGAGTTACTTAGATTTATATATTTCTTGCAACCATTTTACTGAAAAAAAAATGATTTTTTTTTCTGTCGAAAAACATGTTGTATTTACCCCTTGAGTTATATATATATATATATATATATATATATATATATATATATATATATATATATATATATATATATATATATATATATATATATTTATGTAAAGCATGAAACTAATTGTATCATATATGCATCTGATCACTTTTTATGATGCTTGATCACTTTTATAAACCAAATTTTCTTGTTTCCATGTCACTGAGCAGTTAGACCATGATTATGCCAAGAACCTTAACATGAGATTTTTAACAAAAAAATAATTAAATATTTGAGTAGACTCCACAAAAAGTTAAGAATCGATTGCAGAAATCTCTAAATAAAAATTGATTTTGTCTGTTTTCTTGCACTGTTCACGGATCTCACTGACACATGACGATTGGTTCGTTTTTAATTTTTCTAATTATGTAAATCCCCAAATGAGTTTCATGGGATAATCATGCCCTTACATCTTTTAGATTATACTTTTTATTTTCTATATCAATTTTTTGGTAAAATATTAACCTTTAAATACTGAGAATAGTTTTACATATTTATGTTATATAATAATTTCAGAATATATTTATATTATGATAGTTTTATAGATATATTAGATTTTAAAATACGGTAATGTATTTATGTTTCTAAATGGGTTCGTCTAAGTTAGTTTTGTGAAGTTTGAATGTCTAAACAAAGTATGGTGTGTAGCTTTCCTTAATAAAATTATTAACTTTTTCACATTAAAAGTTTTATGATCAGGTGAAACCATGATTAGAGGTATCTAGATTATGGATAATTGTCTAAAACATTACTACTGTCATTTTCCATGTTTAACTTAATCACTTTTACTCTCATTTTTAAGAGGAAAAAAGACACTCATAACTTTAGAATTAATTAATCTAAGACTTAGTATTTAGAGTTCATGGGTGAAGTAGGACTTTGGAATGTAAAATTTAGGATTCTAAAAATCTAAAAGCTTTTTGCCTTTTAGTGAAAAATGTATTTGTGAAAATATTTTTTTTAATGAAAAGTAAAAATGAATAATTGTACTAATGTAGTAAACATGAAGATTTCCCTAGATGAGTTTTTTAGATTAAATATATAATGAAGCTCAATGAAATGCGACAAGAGCGTGAGTAAAAACTCTCTAAAACTTTTCAGAAACGTTACCTCGATCTGTCTATTTCTTATTGATCCGATCTTATTTTGGATCAGTGCATGTCATGTTTGTCATGCTTGTGTTGCCGTTACACGCATTGGAATCAACAAACCCGTAAAATCGGATGATCCATTTTATAATAACCACTAGGCTAATTATAATAATAGACAATGATCAAAACATATAATAGAAGCAAAACTGAAGAAGTATGATACATGTGTTTGGTCTCTGTGTCGGATCGGTAATGGATCATACTGTACTATAAATACTCCCTCCTCAGTGTCACACTTCTCCTCACTCAAAGCCCACTAAACACTGTGTAAGTCTCTACCTTTCCTCTTATTACTCTCCCCAACAATGACGACTGTTCTTGCTGCTTCACTGTACTCAGCTCGTGTCCAGTTCCAGAACCAGAACATGTTTCATGCGTTTCCCCCAAAAACACCCAAGTCCCTGAAAGTATCCCACATTATCGACGGGAGGAAGATGAGGAAGGCCACTCTTCTCTCCTGTTCTTCCACTGACAAAGCCATCACCACTGATCAGTCTGTTCCAGACAACGCATGTGACAAGTAAGTGTCCAGTTTATACATTTTGTAACGTTACCTTTATGTTTTTTTAACTCAGTTTCTTTTGGCATGGCGATAAAAAATAAAACGACTCTAGTAAAGTCTTGATTGTCTCCTCTTGCTTCTCTTGTCTTCTATTTATGTCTACAAGCTCTTTTGTGTGGTTTCAGTTATACAGTTCTGTTTTATGTGTTATGCGTCTCTCTAACTGATAATCTCACCATTTGTTTGTAGGGTAAGGAAGCATACAGTCTCGGTTTATGTGGGGGATGAGAGAGGTATAATAAACCGTATAGCTGGAGTGATTTCTAGAAGGGGATACAATATCGAGTCCCTTGCGGTGGGATTAAACGAAGACAAGGCTATGTTTACAATAGTTGTTCTTGGGACTGACAAAGTCTTGAAACAAGTAGTTGAACAACTTAATAAACTTGTCAATGTTATCAAGGTGTTTAACTTTGTTCTCTGTTACGACTTATGATTTTGTTAACAGATTTTCCTTTAAAAAAAAATTGAGACATGCATAGTTTGTTGAATCATTACTCTATTTGGTCTGTTCAGGTTGAAGATATCTCCAAGGAGCCTCATGTTGAACGTGAGCTAATGCTCATTAAGCTCAACGCTGATTCCACCACCCTCTCTGAGGTTTTGATCTTTTAAGAATGAACTAGACTCTGAAACTTAGTTTTTGATGTTGGTTGGATGATCAAAATTAGTTTTATTATATAATAATTTCAGTCTAGTTAAAGAGTCTTTTTCCTTCTGATGATTAGTCAGAATCATCGCATTAATTAAAATTTCAAATGATGTTAGATGAGTATGCATGGAAAGATGCTTTCTTCCTTCTCCTTTTTTAGTAACTGAGTAATGTCACATTTAAGGGGCATTTTAGCTTCTTCTTATGATTACTCGATTCACAGTAAAAGATAAAGGATATAAAGAAGTTATATTTTATATCGTTTGCCATGTACTATACAGATCGTGTCATTGGTGAATATCTTTAGAGCAAAAGTTGTTGATACCTCCAAGAACACTCTAACTATAGAGGTCAGTTCTTTTCTTCAGTTTACATGCATTCATATCAAACGGTCAAGATGGTTTTTAATAACTCCCAACCTTTTTTTTTATTATCATTCTTCAGGTAACTGGAGACCCGGGCAAGCTGGTTGCACTAATGACGAACTTAGAAAAGTTTGGTATACAAGAAGTTGCTAGAACAGGGAAGGTACTCTTTCATTTTCAATTCCTAAAGTAACATATGTTCTCTCCATCCTTCTTAACTCTCTCAACATGAAACCTATGCTTGTAGCTAGCCACTTGTAGCCTTTCCAATGCTACATGAAACTTAATTACCGTTTAACTTTTACATGACATGTTAACGTCTTAATTGTTCCATGTAGTCAGTTTCTGTGTGTTGAGTGACCAGTTTTGTCATTACAAACCGGTGTTGTGTATTACTGTTTAACATAGATTGCTCTGAGACGTGAAAAGATGGGAGAAACTGCTCCCTATTGGAAATTTTCAGCAGCATCTCAAGAGACTGTTGCAGAGAAAACAAAACGAGCATTGACTGGAAAGGGCAATGGATCCTCTGGGGTATGTATAGATAACATTAGCTTCTTCTTTTTCTTTTATTGTTCTTTTAATTTGTACTCAACATTTTCTAAGTTGACGTTATTTTAGGGTGACATCTATCCAGCTGAGCCCTACAGTAATTTCCAACCAGTCCTTAACGCTCACTGGGGAGTGGTCTACAACGATGATGTAAGATAGTTTGTTCCGTTACATCTAGAATTTTTCATTTTGAGGTCAAAAAAAAAAAATTGCCAAAATAGCATAAGTTAAGTATCATTTTACAAAAATACACATTATCAAAAATATATTAACATTTGGATTTACAATTTAGTGATTATTGTTTAAGGTTTAGTGTTCAAGGAGTAAAGTTAAGTTTCTAATTTTTTTTTAAATATTTAGAAAAATTAATTAAGTATATTTTCATCAAAAAATTAAGATATTTTTGAAAATTGTCATTTATTAAAGCTAAATTCGTAAAGTGGTATCAAATTTCCCGTAAAAAAAACGAATGTAAAAAAAAACTGTTTACATTGTTGTATATAGTCGAATGGTATCCGTTCCCACACGTTATCTATACTTGTGGCCAACGTTCCTGGAGTTCTCAATCAAATAACCACAGCTATCTCTAGGAGAGACTATAACATCCAGGTTAACTATCCAGACACACTCTTGCTTTTAGTTTCCTGTTTTTTCTCAATGAAAGTTGTCGCTGTTATTTGCTCTAGAGTCTAGCCGTTGGTCCTTCTGAGAAAGAGGGGTTATCTAGGATCACCACAGTTGTACCTGGAACTGATGAAAAGATAGAAAAATTGGTGAGGCAGATGGAGAAGGTGATTGATCTTCATGAGGTGCGTCCATGTTTTGTAAAAAAAAAACGTTACTACTTTTCTTTATAGGTCTAATTAATAATATTTTTTACCTTTCATAGGTCAAAATTTTAACACACATACCATTTGCGGAGAGAGAACTGATGCTCATTAAAGTAGCTGCTAATATTGCTGCAAGGAGAGATGTTCTCGATATAGCTCGACTGTTCAGAGCCAAAACCATTGATTTTTCTGATCATACTGTCACTCTTGAGGTGATATGGCCATACAAAAAAAGTTTTTGAAAATTTTGTGATCCTTAGCTGATGGTGTTATTGTTTTTTTTTTGCAGGTTACTGGAGATGTCAGAAAAATGGCTGCTTTGCAGACGCAGTTAGAGGTTTTTGGAATCTGTGAGGTAATATAAGTTTATGCCTTTTTAAAAAAAAAAATCTAATTTTCTTCAGACAGGGTTTATGGTTTGTGTGTGTTTTGGAGAAATGAAGGTGGCTAGGACAGGAAGAGTGGCATTGGTAAGAGAATCTGGAGTGGATTCTACTTTCCTTCGTGGCTACGATATTCCTCTCTAGTTCCAAAGGTTAATAATCCTTTTTTTTTTAACAATACGAAGATGCAGCATCATGATGCGTTGTTGTTGTTGTTTTTGCATAATCTGAGTTTGTAAAATGAATCTTCTTGTGCAGAGGACTTGCTTCTCAAGCTATAAGCTTCAATGTACCATGAGCCATGGCGTTTTCTAGTTGTTGTGAAATAGGTGGGGGGACTTATGTGAAATAAATAAAAAAGATGGAAGTCCATATGTTTGTTAAGTTAAATTATGTATGCTTTTCCCATGGCCGTATGTAAAACTCTGTTACTAAGTGTATAATATTATAAGCTTTGTGTGTGTTTCATTAAACTTATGATATCAAACGTTGAAGGGCATGCTAGGAGATTGTATTGAAACGCATGCGCATAATATCGTAATCTGAAATCCGAACCGAATTTAAACCGAAAAATTCGATTAGTAATTGGTCCGAAATATAAAAAATACCTGAATAGGTTTTGTAAGGTGTTACAAAACTTATCTAAATCCAAAGTGTTATTAACTGCATCCGAATAACCAAAAAAAATGAAAAATCCGAAAAAATATCCGAAAAAACCGACCCGAATATCCAAATTAATATACAATATAATATATAAAAAATAAATATAGAAATTAAATATTAAATTTCATATTTGTTTTATTCTAACAATTACCTTAGATCTTAATTAAATTAAATGAGCACCAAAAGAAACCAATACACACTGATCTTCAGCCAAACCAATTTAAAAGTACAACCGGTATTGATTATCCATACCGGAACGGTTTGGGAAACCCAGAGAAGGGTAAAGTTGTAATCTAAGACGGAACGCTTAATTTCTCGTCGTCTTTCTTCACGGCAATGGCAGAAACTTTATAGATCTTAATTCCGGGATTCTACTTCTAAATCTGAGGCAAAAGCATTTCCAGATCCGATCAGATCTCTTCTTCTTCGTCTTCAGTCACTTGAAGCTACGATGTATTGCTAGAGACTTACACGAACCAAACAACACGCCGTAGATTAAAAAAAATGAGAATGTCATCGGCTTCCACCGCGGAGCACCGGCCTTCCTCCGCCGCGACTCTCGGAGGTGGTCAACGAGATGCGGAGTCTCTTTTCCGAACGAAACCGATGTCGGAGATTCGAAACGTGGAGTCGGCGACTAGGAAGAACATCGAGGACAAGAAAGAGGAGCTCCGGCAACTCGTCGGGACTAGGTACCGAGATCTAATCGACTCAGCTGACTCGATCGTGCACATGAAGTCGCTTTGCGAGTCGATCTCGTCTAATATCTCTTCGATCCACGGTAACATTCGATCGCTTTCGTCCTCCTCCGTAGCGGAGACTCCCACGCTCGCTAGCCCTAACTCGGTCCGAGTCAATGTGTACGGGATCGCTTGTCGTGTTAAGTATCTGGTGGATACGCCGGAGAATATATGGGGGTGCCTTGACGAGTCGATGTTTCTAGAAGCTGCGGGGAGGTACATGCGTGCTCAGCACGTGCAGCAGAGACTGGTTAAGTTGGAGGGATGTGGTGCTGGTGAGGTTGATCAGAGTAAGCTGTTGGAGAAATTTCCACTGCTGGAGCATCAGTGGCAGATAGTTGAGAGTTTCAAGGTTCAGATTTCTCAGAGGAGCCATGAGCGGCTTCTTGATCAGGGTTTAGGATTGGGGGCTTACGTCGACGCCTTAACTGCTGTTGCTGTGGTTGACGAGCTTGATCCAAAGCAAGTGCTTGAGTTGTTTCTCGACTCGAGGAAGACTTGGGTTCTGCAAAAGTTGAATGCTTGTAGTGGTGGTGATGCTGGAAATGTAGTTTCTGTGTTTTGTGATGTGTTGAGTGTGGTTCAGGTTACTGTAGGACAAGTTGGTGAACTCTTTTTGCAAGCATTGACTGATATGCCTCTGTTTTATAAGACTATCTTGAGTACCCCTCCGGCTTCTCAACTGTTTGGTGGAATTCCAAATCCAGAAGAGGAGGTTGCTTTGTGGAAATCATTCAGGGATAATTTGGAATCCGTCATGGTCGTTTTTGATAAAACTGACATTTCTAAAGCTTGCCTGACTTGGTTGAGGGAATGTGGTGTACAGGTTGTTGGTAAGGTTAATGGGAAGCATTTGATTGAAGCTATTGTTACTGGTGGAGAGCTTGGTTCAGCCGAAAAGTTGATAAGAGAGACCATGGATAGCAAAGATGTCTTGAGGGGTAGTTTAGATTGGCTTAAGAGTGTTTTTGGGTCTGAGGTAGAGCTTCCGTGGAATAGAATCCGGGAGCTTGTTCTGGCAGACGATTTGAACCTATGGGATGAAATATTTGAGAAGGCGTTTGTGGAAAGAATGAAATCCATTATTAACTCAAGATTTGAGGATTTGGCTAAAGCTGTCAACGTGGCAGAATCGGTTCGTGCTTTTAGCGAGATCACTGGTGAGAAGATCAACTTCCAGGCATACTTAAACAGACCATCTACAGGTGGTGGTGTCTGGTTCATTGAGCCTAACGCAAAGAAACTTGGTCTTATTGCCGGGAATAAAACATCACCTGAAGTAAGTGACTTCCAAAGTTGTCTAACTGCTTATTTTGGTCCTGAAGTTAGCCAAATGAGAGATGCTGTTGATCGGCGCTGCCAGAGTGTTTTGGAAGACCTCCTAAGTTTCTTTGAGTCAGAAAAGGCAGGTCCAAGGTTAAAGGATCTGGCTCCATACGTGCAGAACAAGTGTTATGACAGTGTCTCAGCACTTCTTTCAGATGTTGATAAAGAACTCGAGTTTCTCTGTTCTGCCATGAAGAAAGAGAACAATGACAACGAGGCAATTTCACCTGCTATAGTAATTGAGAAATCTCTTTTTATGGGACGCCTTTTGTTTGCATTGCTGAACCACTCTGAACACGTTCCTTTGATTCTCGGTTCTCCAAGATTGTGGTGTAGAGAAACTATGACTGCAGTTTCTGATAAGTTGTCATCCTTGTTGAGGCAACCAAGATATGGCTCGAATACTGCAGTCACTGCTGACAGCCCTGGAAAGCAATTGCATACCGATCTTAGGAAGCATAGTTCGTTAGCTGTTGCCGCACTACTTAAGGCAGAGGAGAAGACAAGTCCGAAATTTGAAGAGCTTAATAAGACAATGCGAGATCTGTGCATTAAAGCTCATACCTTGTGGATCCAGTGGTTATCGGATGAGCTTTCAGCTATTCTCTTGCGTGATCTTAGAAGTGATGATGGATTATCTGCGACAACTCCTTTAAGGGTAACTAAAATATCGATCCTTATCATTTTTGCTGAGCTGTTTCTCTTGCATCGATATTAGATATTGCTGACTAAATGGTGCATAGGTAGTTGGTTATTCACTTTCTTTGTTTTTGGTGGAAATGTTTCCAGGAACTAACTTTATATCCTGACTGACTCTTTGAAGTATTAATGAGATAGTTTAGTCATCCTCTTGCCTTTCCGGTTATCATTTTCAAGATTCATTTTGTTGTGTCCATACTCATTTGTGGAGTAATAATGCAGGGTTGGGAAGAGACAATAGTCAAAGAAGAGCAGGGCGAGAGTGAATCTGAGTTGAAGATATCACTTCCGTCCTTGCCTTCGCTCTATATAATTTCATTTCTGTGTCGGGCATCGGAAGAAGTTCATCGAATTGGAGGCCATGTACTGGATAAGTCAATTTTGCAAAAGTTTGCTTCAAGCCTGTTGGAGAAGGTGCGTTGTCTCTGTTTTCATCTTTTCCTATGATTATTTTTCTACCTGCTGCAGAAATGTTTCGGGAAAGGAAATGGTTATCTTTAAAATATTCGTGATAATTTTTCTCTTATTCATACTTCTTACCTTTCATCAGTAAATATTACAAGAATTATTATTAAATTTTCCATTGTACAATGCAGATCATCATTATTTATGAGGATTTCTTGTCTCCCAGTGATGGCAATAAACCCCAAATTTCAGAGAAAGGAGTCTTACAAATTTTGCTGGATTTGAGATTTGCATCGGACGTTCTTTGTGGGGGTGATACAAGTCCCAATGTGGAGATACCAAAGATTACAATGAACAGATCAGCTTTCAGACGAAAGCAAGGCCAACAGCAAACAAAGTCAGTCAGTAGAGGTCGCATTGATGGAGTGATCTCCCAACTGACTCAAAAGTTGGATCCCATAGACTGGCTCACGTAAGGAACCTTATCCCTAAACTATGCCAATGACATATTTTCACGAATAGTTTAAGTGAATCTCGTCTTACAGTTTATAGTCTTAATCATTCTCTGATTACGGTATTTTGAAACATCTAAAGGTATGAGCCGTATCTTTGGGAGAACGAAAAGCAGTCATACCTACGCCACGCTGTGCTCTTTGGATTCTTTGTGCAACTAAACCGAATGTACACAGATACTGCGCAGAAACTACCAACTAATTCAGAGTCAAATATCATGCCATGCTCCACAGTTCCCCGCTTCAAATACCTTCCCATCAGGTTAGATTTCCTTCTTCACTGCAAAAAAAAAGAAGTGTATGTAGCCTTTGGAGAATGATTTCTCATTTCAGAAGTCTTGGTTTCGTGTCAATGCAGCGCTCCGGCTCTGTCCTCTAGAAGTACAAACAAGGTCTCAATCCCAGTTACATCAAACGAAGGTTCGTCAAGAAACTCATGGAATGCATTTACAAATGGCGACCTTTCTCAGACGAGTGATTTAGACGAAGATTCCAGTTTCGGTGTGGCTTCTCCGTTCTTAAAGTCTTTCATGCAGGTAAGATCTAATATTCTGTTGATTCATGAACTTGTAATCTCTTCAATATCTTAATAAGATCCTGTAAAATATGTTTCAGGCTGGTAGTAGATTTGGATCAATACTAAGTGACGGACAAGTGGGAATATTCAAGGATAGATCAGCAGCCGCTATGTCGACCTTTGGGGATATAATACCGGCTCAAGCAGCCGGTTTACTCTCTTCTTTCACAACCACCAGGTATGAGTGATGATGATTATCTCGGGTTAGTAACTAAACCATCATTTTCGGACCGAGTTTCTGCAATCGGTTTATGAATCACGCAGAAGATAGATGCAGAAGCGGATATATTTGTTATAATACAAGTTTTTTACATAAACGAAGAGAACAAGTTTTGTAATAGTGTTTGATTTATTGCTTCTTATAAAGCTATTTTTTATAAGGAACATGGTTCTACAGTCGAACCGGATTTAGGTATCACGTTGCCTTATCAGTGAGAGGCTTTAGCTGCTTCTTATCTGCAAGGAACATAGTTGTGTTTCGCCCTCAGGTTCTCTTTCTTCAAGCTCTTAGACTTGTCTTCCTTCCTCCATTACAATCTTCTGCGACAGTCTCGATTCCGACATTGACTTCGGAAAGAGATCTATCCAAAGAGCCTCGTAACTGATTTTCTCGGCGTATTTATCAGCTGGCAAACTAACTAACTGCCGCAAGATCCTCACTAAACGAACTAAACAAGTGTTGTGTTGTGTTGAGGACAGAGAATATCAGACAACTCCAGTAGATTGAGTATATCTATTTTGCAGGAAACAACTAGTACCTTATGCCATCCAGAGAAGTAATGTCCATGGAATACAGTTCCTCAACTTGCATGCCTTTGTTGTATAATCTTGGTGAAAACACCAAAACAAACATACAGAACAATAAACAAGATGACAACATTCTTTCTTACACACAGACACTATCCCCATACTATCAAACCAATCATTGTTAATAAACCGTTTTCAATCTGTTGAGCAATAAACTAAAGTAAAAAAAACACACATAACATGATTTAACGCTGGCAACTCGCCGCGCACACAAATCAGCTGATGTTGAGTCAAATCAACTCGACTCTGTCTTTTCTCTCACATATAAACAGAGTCCAATCAAACCGGAGCCTCAGAACAAACTAAACCAACATTAATTAAATTTCTCTTTTTTTTTTAATTAAGAATCAAACCGAATCAGACCACATTTCTAATTTAATTAAAATAACCGAACTGACCCGATAACTGAATGTTAACTACCGTATATTCATTGTAGAAATAAATAATAATCGGCGGGTTTCATGATTACCGGTGAAGATCAGTAGAAATCTAGGGTTTGAACGATGACGGAGACTGAAACAATCGCCGCCGCGATTAATCAAATCGACGAGAAGAAGCAAAAGCTAAAGAAAGCTTTCGACGATCTTCAATCACACCGCTCTCTCCTCTCACCTTCTTTCTCTCTCTCCTGGTCTGACATCGACTCCCACTTCTCCTCTCTCCAATCCTCCCTCTCTAACCGTTTCCGCCTCCTCCAATCCCAACCTCCTTTGGACTCCAAAACCGATGATGCAGAGGCGCCGGTTAATCGTCCCGAGTTAAGTGCCTTATGCGAGAACATGGACTCGATCGGTCTTACCAAGTTTTTGATTCATCATTGGGATGATGACGCCATGCCTAATCAGGAACTCTCCGCAGCGTTTCGTTACTCTCCAGATCCGGCGTCGATGGTGCTCAACGCAATCGATGGGAGCAAAGCTCCGTCGTCGGGGAAAACAGTTGATGTAAAGAGAGTTTTCGTTTTGTTAATGGAAGCTTTGATTGACATTAACGATGTTGTGAGTATCGGAGACGATACGAAAGAGAAGGCCAAGAAGGTTGCTGATGATTGGAAGAGGAAGATAGGCAACAAGCCTTTCGAGGCGTTGTTGTTTCTTCATTTAGTCGCTGCGTTTGAATTGGGATCTGAGTTCAACTCAGAGGAGCTTTCACGTTACGTGTTAATGATTGCTAAGTACAAGCAAGCGACTTTGGTGTGTAACAAGATTGGTTTAGATAAGGAAAGAGTTGGAGAGATCATCACGAAGCTTTTGGGTACTGGGAAACCGATCTTGGCAGTGAGGTTTATGTACGAGTGTGGGAGGAGTGATGGGTTTGAACCAGTCTCTGTGTTGAAAGGTTACGTTAAGGAGTCGAGAGAAGCTGCTGAAAGAGCTTGTAAGGAGGATAAGTACTCTCTCAAGTCACAGAACGAAGCTACTGATAAAGAAGTTAGTGCCTTGAAAGCAGTGATCAAGATCATTAAAGATCAGAGTCTTGAAGCCGAGTTTTCAAAGGAGAGAGTGGAGGAGCGTGTAGAAGAGCTGGAGAAACAGAAGGCGCAGAGGAAACGTAAAGTGGAGCCACAGCCGAAGGGGAGAAAGCGGCCTCGAGATCGCAATGGTAGTACACAAGTTCCAGGTCCCCGTCAGCAACCTTCACGACCAGAAGCTGTTGTTATGCCTGAACATAGTTATCATGGGTTACAGTTGAACCCGTTTGGTGTTGTGAACTCAGCACGTGGTGGTATTCTTGGCCCTTACATGAACCCAGTAGCTGCTGGGCTCTATGGTCCAGCTCCAACTCCTCAACCTGTTTATTATGGTCAGCAAGGTGGATTTGTGATGCCGCCGTTCCACCCAGCTTATTATCCTCATTAGCAGACATTACTAACCGTAAGATCTTGTCCCCTGCAATAAAATATCGTTGTAATGATGTCCGAGGAAGAAACTTGCGGTCTTGACTCTCCATTTCTCTTTATGTAAATGAAAAGTAAGCAGGTGTATCATGGAGTTGAGATCAACATGTCTTGGAAGAGTTTAGTTCTTGAAAATAATATTATTGTTTTGACTGTATTTGCCACACTTCCACAAATAGTTAAAACACAGTTTACAGAATACAAACAAAGCAAAAGCAAAGTCTTTTTCGCAACAGATTAGTCATTGACTCATCAAACACTACTTGTTTTTGTCGTCGTTGTTGTTATTGTCCAAATTGCCTTCTAGAACGGCCATAAGTGTAGAAAGCTCTTCCACAGGGACCTTGCGAACATCCTTTCTCACACCAACGTCGTAAACCAGACGACCAATACAGTAGCTACTGTATCCCGTCACAGCCATGGCTGCAACACCAGTAGTTACAAATCCAAGCGTTGTCGAAATAGCACTGGTTGCAGCAGAAACCATCGAAGCTGGAGACAACGCCAAAGAAGCCGCTTGACCACTCCTTCCCACCCCTAAAAACCTGAGTGTCGAAGAAGCAATACCACCCGCTGCACACACCGAGTTGACTTGGCTGCTACTTCCAGACTTGGTTACCGAGAAAGCAAGCAAGCCAGTTTTGCAATAGATGGCAAAATCTTCACAGTTGTTGTCCAATAGATGGTACTCACCAAACCCATTACTCGAGAAAAGGAATCTCGCGCGGTGAATGACATCTTCAGGAGGATCTGAAGGTGCTGTAGTGCAGGTACCGCCTCGTTGTTTAGCTACAAGGATAGTCTTGGAGACATCGTACTGGAAGAGATAGAGGTTTCCACCGGCGAGAAAGCAGTCAAGACAAGAAGAGATTACGCCATCTAGAATCGATTGATCTCCGCAATTAGGACAAGGGTTGTCTCCTCCATGACGAGGAACTGAAATCTGGATGATCTTATCCAAATAAGTACCAGTTCCAATCTCAAGACCACCTCGACGAGTAAAGTGAATGACTTCCCCATCTCCTACATAGATTCCTATCAAATTGCATCCATAGAACCCAGAAAAAAAGAAAAAAAAAACTAAAGATCGCGATCGAGACTTAAACGAAAAAGTGGATAAAGAGTGAGAGAGAAGGAGATGGAACCGTGATGGGAGTAGATGTAAGAACGCCATGAATAGATGTGATCTCCTGCTTTGAGCTCATCCCTGGAGATCTTGTTGGATAACAATCCCATTTTCTTCTTGTTCCGACAGAGAAGATTCACTTTTGCTTAATGAGTTGGGTTTTCTAATTTTCTCTCTTTTTCTTATAATGTAAGACTTTGCGAAAAATATATCTATATTGATGTTATACGCGGCAAAATATATTATATTGATGTTATACGCGGTTTTGTAACTCGCTTCCAGATATTACAACGTGTCATTCAGTGATAAGTAGCGATTGGACTGGATATGAAAGTCTTATTGTGCACCGTACTGTACTCTATAACTACCTTTAGCTTCTAATACTTTTAAAGAGCTGATAAATAATCTCACACGGCCCCCAAAATCAAACAAATTAGGGTTAGGGTTCTCATCTCCGCCGCCAATCGACGATGACAGGCAAAGCGAAGCCGAAGAAGCACACGGCGAAGGAGCTCCAGGCGAAAGCCGATGCAGCGTTGACCAATAGAGGAGGAGGAAGGGCTGGGCTCGCGGACAGGACCGGGAAGGAGAAAGGAGGTCACGCGAAGTACGAGTGTCCTCACTGCAAGATCACAGCACCGGATCTGAAGACGATGCAGATCCATCACGAATCGAAGCATCCTAAGTTGCCTTACGAGGAGCCGAGGAATCTCCACGAGGCTCTAACTGCTCCTGAATCGTCCAAACCTAAACCTGGAATCAGAGGAAGCCTCAAGAAGTGAACTTGGGATGATGATTGTGATTGTGGGTTCGTATCAAAATCCTTTTTTTTAATATAAAGTTGTCATCTTTTTTTTATGGGTTTTCTTCAAGTTGTTGATGGGATGATAATATGAAAAAAAAAAACTGCAATGGTGCTCTTGCTATTATATAAAAGAAAGTGATATCTATTATAAATCTTCTGGTTCTAGACTTATTGCTTGCTATTTTCTGGTTACTTTGTTTATAATTAGCTGCAAATTCTCTCATTTGGTTGATTTTTTGGTGAAACGAGGTTTGTGTTTGGTTCTTTTGTTTTCAATCTGTCTGTGTTTATAGCTCAATCATCTCTGTTTGTTAGCAGACATGTTATTCTGACCAAACATTAGATTAGTACTTGCATTTGATGTCTGAAAAAAGCTTACAGAGCCATTTCACTTGTGTGTTCAATGCAAATGCCTTTTTTGTTCAAGTTTCACTCTTTCAAAGCATCTGGACGACTTAGATGCGGTCTTCTTTTACCTTCATTCAAATGAAAAGAAAGATTATAACTGTGTCATTGTGTTTGTGCTACTTTTTATTTGATACGAATCATTATCAATTTGAAAAAGGACTTGA
This sequence comes from Moricandia moricandioides, assembly GCA_905132885.1. Classification (NCBI taxonomy): domain Eukaryota; kingdom Viridiplantae; phylum Streptophyta; class Magnoliopsida; order Brassicales; family Brassicaceae; genus Moricandia; species Moricandia moricandioides. The sequence goes on along the minus strand of CAJHQQ010000955.1, from coordinate 30,698 downwards.
TGAGATAGTATCTGATCTTCCGACGACTTGAGTAATCAGAATCAATGCTTTTATAGCCTTTTGTGTGTGTTATTCTTTAGTTGGTGGGACAGGTAGAAATGCAATTTCCACACGATAGTTATTCACTCTTATCACACAATAATCGAAGTTTCGAACACTCAACAACTTTTTTTTTTTGAGATATGAAACCAATACACTACTTCCTTAAACCATGGAGTTTTTGCCGGTCAACAAAATAAAGATAGACGACCCCTCCCGGTTTCCACTTTCGGGCTGTAATGGGCCTTTTTATAGGAACTGTTATATTGGGCTTTATGGGCCAAAAAATATTTGATGTTTCTAGTTTATATGACTGATGTTACTGAATATCTTTAATTGACTCAATCGAATCATGATGAATAAAACAAAAGCGACATGTGTTGTTAGTTTCTTAAGAATCCATCTGTAAAAGAAAAGGAGACCAAATCAAATCCAATGTTGTAACCCTAAACTCAAAAGAATCACCATCACCACAAGTATAAAGAATCTAGAAAGATAAAAAAAAAGATTCTCTTTCACCCTTTGGTGGCTTGAGTTTTATGCTGGTCTTGGACAACATTCTCTTCTTGATACAACAACTTTCTCCTCTTGAGACCATAACCATTGTACTGATAGATTATGCTGTATAGGCATTGCCTTAATCCCAGCACATCGAAATCCTCTATGAACCTTAAATCTCTTTGTCTCCATTTCAAACCCGCACACTTTTGGTATTCCTCAAGAACCGATGATAAGCACCAGTTCTGCACTTTCCTCAAGCATCCCACAAGACAACCTGTCCTATGCTGCAATTAAGCCAACAAACACACAGAAACGCCATCAGACCTCAACTCTGTTATAAACACAACCCAAAGCTTATGAAACTGGACAAGGGTTTTGGGTTTACCTTTCCTTGCTTACAGTGGATGAGAATTGGATGGTTTCTAACATCTGTAAGCAAACAAAAAAGAACTAATGAGACAGCTATAACAGAAGCTGCTAAGACATGAGGGTCTCTCTTTTGATTCCTTACCAACTAGTACTCTAAGAGCACTCAAGACTGTATCCTTTGGCATAGGAGTTGGAGGATCCTATGGTGCGTAAAAACAATCCAAACTCAGAAAATCAAACAAGCTAAGCACACAACAAGACATGGTATAGTCATTATATGCAAAACAAAAACATGACCATGATCCCTATAGAAGCTAACAAAGACAACAGAGAGGGACATAAAAAAAGAGTCTCTTACATGTCCAACTCTTCAAATGATATAAAAGGTGTAATGAATCAGAGATCATACCGTTTTGCCTTGGATACCGAACTGGAAAAGCTTGATGTTGTTGGACTGGAGAGACTTGAGATTGTCCTCAGGGTATGGTTCAGGACACAGGTAACTGTTTCCATAAAACAAACTTGTTTTTTTGTAATCAAAATCTTTCTGCAGGCTCAGTTAGTTTCAGCAACAAGTTTATCATCCAACTAAGCAAATGAGACTTAAAGAGAGAATCTTTACGTGAAAGATTCTTCTTTTAATAAAAAAAAACAAATCCCAGGAGATTCAGAATCAACATAGATAAAAGAAAGAAAGAGAGAATCTTTACATGATGGATTTAAGATTCAGGGTCGATAAGAAACCAAAATTCTCGAGCTGAGGAAACCCAGATCGGTATATTCCGTCTTCCACCATCGAGAAATTCCTCGGCGGAATCAAAAGCTCGCCGCCGTCGTTATCATCCACGATCAGTAAACCCATCAATCTCAATTGAACCAAACCAATTGAGATGGCAAAGAACAGAAGAGAACAAAACAAAAACTCACCCAAAAATCTAGAGAGAGAGAGAGAGAGAGAGAGAGAGAGATCAATAAAATTGCTAAAACAAAATAAAAGTTTTAGTGAGATAATAACATCAAAAGTGGGGGTTTAATTTAATCTTGAAAATAATTAACGGGGATTTAGGGATCGATTTACTCTGGAATTAGCCTAAAATAAAACACACTTTAAAAGTTAATTTATTTTTTGTTTGTTGGATTCACCTAGGGGTGGGACGGGTCGGATATCCGGGGTATTTTAGGATATCCGGATCCGGATCCGGATTCGCCGGATCCGTGACTTTTAGTATCCGGATCCGGATCCGTGTCTTCCGGGTATCCGGACTTCGGATATCCGCGTAGATATTGTCATACCCGCGGATATCCGGATTCGGATCCGGATCTGTAAAAAAAATAAAAAAAAAATATATTTTTTAAAAAAATATAAAAATAAAACATAAATTAAAGATTTATACAAAATTTATGAATATATATATGACATATAATATTAGTAAAATTTAAATATAATATTACAAAAAATTATTTTATGTATAAATACTAATATATTAAATATAATTATTAATAAAATTAAAAATTTAATATATTTTAAAAACACGGATCCGGATCCGGGTATCCGGACCTAAAAATTAAGATATCCGGATTCGGATCCGGTTTGGACGGATCCAAAATTTTACTATCCGGATTCGGATCCAGACACTCCGGATATCCTATTTTCGGAGCGGATACGGGACGGATCTCGGATCGAATCCGGATCCCGGATAATACGTCCCAGGCCTAGATTCACCCACTAAAGGTTTTGGATTTGTTTTTTTTTTAAGGAATGTTTTCTCTGTAATCTCCCATCCCAGATTATGACATATCCTAAGAATCTATCTATTTGACTGGCAGTTAGTCAATTTTTAGAATTTTCTATTTTTCACACAGCAAGTCATTTGGTTCATGAATCAACGGTTTCTAGAAGTTAAAATCAAATGTTTATAACAATGAAAGAAACAATCTAGAAATATTTTTAAAAAAATTTTTGTCACAAAAATAAATTATAAAGAAAAAATGATTAACGAAGGTTTTATTAAATGTATAAATATACATTTATATTCTTTTATATTCTTAACATTAGTTAAATTAGATTTAAAATTTAGAATTTAGAATACAAAATAAGGTTTTGTGGTGAATTTAAAAATTTTCAAATAAAATATAAATATTAAAATTTTCAAATTTTAACATAAATTAAAATTTTCAAAATAAAAAAAATTAGTTATGTTTTATTTAAATGATATTTTGCTCACGAAAACTTAAAAAATGACTATTTAATATAATTACACATAAACTATTACAAGATGAATATCTACAATCAAATTTAGTTAGTTTTTCTTTTAACATTCCAAGTGCTTTGTTGATTATATATTTCAAAATCATCCGAAGTGCCAAAAATGAAAATCCTCAGTGGTGCCATTAAATATCAGAGAACAAGTGTATACTTAATTGAATGAATGCATTCAATAATTTTATAATAAATATGATAGTATTCTGCTTTATATATTATAAAGCATTCATATTATTACTTTATAACATTTATAATTTGTGCATATATGTCACATTCATAACTTACTATTAACATTCGTGCCGGCTCCAATATTATCGGACTATGATCAGAAATTATAAAAATAGACTTTTATTATGTAATAATTTGCATCAAGCTCAAAGTAATATATATATTATATATATAATATTTTAAATAATAATAAATATATGTGAATATGCTTTAAATTTATAAGATTTGATTAAGTTATAACTGTATAAGTTTGTAAATTTTATCAACTTCATTATGATACAGTTTATAAGATTTCAAAATTAAAATATTTATATATTTTTATATGATGTATATTAAAATAGGTATATAGTAACTTTTAGTCTGGTTATCTATTGAAAAAGGTTTTTTACTCACATTATTTTATAATCGTTTGTATTTTTTCATAACAAAAATTTTAAACCATTGATTACACAAAAATTGATGTGAAATTTGTAACAGTCTTAATAATTATAATTGTTTTAAAAGTTAAAATATAACATATGCAGAAAGACATCTAATTTTTTATTATATATTTAATTTGATTATTTAATTATTTTAATAATATAAGATTTAAGACACATTCAGATATATATGTAACCACTATATACTCGAATATATATACGGCATATCACACATTATATTATATAGATCATATATTCTCCATATTGACCGTATGTATCAAAGTATGCATAGATTCGTGTACAAATCATAAAATAAATTAAAATAGAGGGAGTGATGAATTATAAAGTTGGATGAAGATGAGGAGTATTAAGAAGGTCTTCTTTAGCAGAGGCGTCTGCGAGCAACTCAGGCGGTATGAGATCTTTCCATTCTCTACTGCTTTCCCAACCAATGTGCGACACATGTTTTACGTTTGTCGGAACTCCTATCTCCATTAATCCTGATGTCTCTCCTTCTTCATTCTCTTCTTCTTTGTAAGCTTCATTATTAACATTAAGCAAAAACTTACATCAAAGAAGTGTTTACTTTGGCAATTAGCGTCCTTCTATTGGTGGTTATATTAAATGTTATAAAAAGCTGTGATAGCCAAAACAATAATTTTTTACCCTCTTCAGAGATGTTTTTGCTGGTATTGATCCAGATTTGGATGCTCAAATGGAATTTGGGACATTCCAAAAACTTGGAGATCCAACAAAAATCGATGTAAATGATTTAAGTCGATTAAACCATCTTAAATCAATTCAAATATGTTAAGTTAATTAAAACCAATTTAAATTGGTGTAAATCGGTTAAATCAATGCAAGTTCATAGATTGTTTGATTTTTTGTATATTTATTTTTATAATTTATTAAAATAATTTTATAATTGGAAAAAACAAAAATATATGATATAAATATAAACTATTTAATAAAGACATAAATAATTTTTGCTAACCTTTAAATAACTATTCTGGTAACTAAAACTATACAAAACGACTAGTAACCGTCTAACGATTTATTAAACATTAATATTATTATGTTTAAAAAAAAATTAGATAAAAACTATACAAAATGACTAGTTACCACCTAACCTAACTTAACTAACGATTTATTAAATCTGGATAAATGCAAAAAAATACAAATTAGATAAGATTACCAAAGAGTTGAGAAATGGTCTTGAAGCTCTTGAAAAGCCGGTTAATACCGGTAGAAATCTCCGGTTTAGAAACCGCGAGGAACTTGAATACATTCTTCATGTTTTCTTCCTCTTCTTGGTCACGAATCCCTTTTGAAAACACATCAAGATGAAGATACATGAGATATCAATTTAATATACACAATATACATGAATAGAGAAAGAACCTTGAGGAGAATGGTGATGATGATGATGATGATGCTTAGAGAGAGGAGATAAAACGTTGACGCTTGAGTCGGAGATACATCCGACGGAGAAAGGAAGCACCACAAGTCTCTCCATTCTATCTCTCATTTTCTATACTAAGTCTTTCCTTTTACTATACTTATATTCACATATAAGAGTACTTGTGTATATATACTATGATAATGATAACCCACCAAATGTTTTTAATGTAGTTATATATTGTTTTGTTTATAAACTTTGTTGGAATACAATTTGGTGGTGGTCGTGTTATGTGTTCTTCTGACTTTGTTGTGAAGTTACAATGATGTTAACGTGTGCACATGAAGTTAATTACGGTTGCTAGAGAAGAAAGTGATAGCTTTAGTTTTTTTTTTTGTGTATTTTTTTTGCATTGTGCTCAACTACTGTTTGGTAGACTTTTTTTAGTGACGTATCCTTTGCAAAATCTTTGATATTTTGAAAACTAAAATATATATATATTGTGAATTCCAGATTGTTTAACTTGAGATGAAGTCTATGATGAATACTCAAGAACTCTATAATGTATGCATAATGATGGCTTAAATGATTAAAATGTACCTTATGTGCTACATCCCCCTTTGAATCAAAGCAATCTATTATTAGAATATTGAACATTTTCTTTTTTGCAGAATATAATCACCAAATGTTATGATGCCAAGGCCTTATTTTCTATACTTTATTTTTTGTTTCTCTATATATATTTTTCGTCACTTATTCAACCGTTTGATACCATTATTAATTGACCATTTAGCATAAATAAAAACATATAGTTGAACCTTTATTTATATGTATATATAGTTCAAGTGTACAACAAGCCACCACAATAATTGAACCAATTAAGGTTCAATTATTTAAATAGTCTATTTAAATATGCACTTCCAAGAACCTTAATCAAGTCTAGCGTTTAGAAAATACAAAAGAAAATGTTTTCTATCAGAGTACTTTTGTATAACCATTTATAGACCTCTTTTTTCTAAAACTTAGACCAGTTATAAACTTGCATAGTTTGTAACATTGGCCTCTAAACTAGTGAAAAATACTACGAAAAAGGTTAATAATGTATTTTGTAAACATTTTTCCATAACATAAAGTATTCAAGATATATACATAAAAGTGTGTGTGTGTTTTCTGAACACAAAAGTGTGTTTAAGTTTCATATTTCTCAAAAGAATTGCAGACAAATGTTGATTTATCGATAACAAGAGAAGATAAAACAATTTTTTCATGTTGCAAATGTGTTCAATAATAACTTTCTTAATCATCAACTTCTGAGAAAAAAAAAACTCTTTTCATATTCAATCTTGATCAGAAGAATCATGGTCTTCTTCCTCTGGTTCAACCCGATGCAAAGACGACTCACCACTTCCCTCCCCTGCATCATCGTCTGAATAAACACTTTGGACTTCAGATTTTGAGCTATGAATATGCTCAAGCCGAGTTTCATGATTCTCCTCCTCCTCTTCATCATCATCATGAGCAAGACTATTGATACGCATGCTTGTGTTCTTCAGAGAATCATCATGGTTTCTTTCACTGTCAAACCGGAAAGAAAGCAAGCTTTCTTCATTTGATTTACAACTGCTTTTACTGCTCAGCCTCTCTTCATCTTCCTCTTCAGAGCTATAACTATACTTTATCTTCAAGCTCTGTGCAGTTTCATTAGTCTCATCAATAGACCTTCTCCTCTCGCTTCCAGAGTCAGATGAACTGCTCCTAGAGCTTCTAGCTTTCTCCAACTGAGAATCTTGTTCTTCTTCTTGACACTTCTCAGAGTTTGAATCAGACTCATCACCTGAATCAGTTGCGTTTGTTTCCTCCTCTTGCTTCTTCACACTTCTTGATTCTTCTTCTTCTTCTTCTTCTTGTTCATCTTCTGAGTCTGATGATGAAACACTAGATGCATCATCTTCCTCTTTCCGAGGAAGAGAAAAGGGAACAACAGAACAAGAACCATGTCTGCTCAAAGCAATAGACATACTCTTGTCCCTAAAGGATGAAACAGGAACCGCGGTTGGAATACCATCTGTAGACATGGAAAGGAAGCTAAGTGCAACCATTACATCGCTTATCAAAGGACGAGCAGTAGGTTCCTCTTGTAAACACATTGATGTTATAGCCACTGCTTGATTCAACCCTCTCTCTGAGAACTTCTTCTTCAAGAGAGGATCCGCCATATCTGGATATCTCGTTGGATCTTTAAATATCGGTTGTGCCTACACAAAACCCAAAAACACATCATCAAAAAAAAAAGATACCAATCTTGTTGCTTCAAAGACAAGGAAGAGAGGTAGAGTGTTACCCAAGCAACTAGATTCTGTTCATCATTAGGTTTAGTAGTGTCAACAGCTCTTCTACCAGTGATGAGTTCAAGCAACACAACTCCAAAGCTATAAACATCTGATTTGATAGTAACCTCATCCCCTCGAGTGTACTCAGGTGCTGAGTAACCATAAGTATCCATAACCCTTGAAGAAAGAAACAAGCTGTCACCAGTCCCAGGCGCTAAAATTTGCAAACCAAAATCACAAAGCCTAGGGTAAAACTCATCGTCTAACAAGATGTTAGAAGCTTTCAGATCACGGTATATCACTGGTGGGTTCACTTTATCATGCAAGTAATCCAATCCCTGCGCTGCACCATAAGCAATCTTCATCCTTGTGATCCAATCCATATGCTTATGGCTTGGCTTTTGCTCTGCATATAATCAGGAACCGACCCATTTATCAAACTCTAAAACACAGACCGCTTTTAAAAAAAGGTGATCAATGTTATTACCGTAGAGATGGTCTTGAAGAGTATCTTTAGAGAAGTAATCATAGACTAAAAGCCTTTGGTCTCCATCAGCGCAGTAACCTATCATCTTGACAAGATTCGGGTGTTCGAGTTTAGACAATGACAAGACTTGAGCTTGAAACTCTTTGTTACCATGTAGTCCATGCTTGTCTAGCTGCTTCACAGCTACCACCTACACTCATAAAAAGCAATAGAATTAACTCAACTTCATGAAAATGTATTCCTTAAAAGCTGTGAACTGTTTTTTTTTTGGGGGAGGGGGAGGGTAACAAAACCTGGCCAGTAGATTGAATGGTTCCTTTGTAAACCCTACCGTATCCACCTTCTGTTAAAAGACATTCTTGCCGGAAGTTCTTCGTCGCCATCGCTAGTTCCCGGAAGTTAAACGTTTTAAGCGGCGTTTGCTCTGTTTCTCTTTCCTCTATATGTTTTGTCGTCGCCACTGATACAAAACAAAACGTGGTTTCATCATATTCAAAAGGCGCGGGAAAAGAAAGGTGACAGCTTTTTTAAAAAAAAAAATTACCAGGTGGTCTGAATTCATGTTGATCGTGTTCGGTAGTCTCGTTATTACAATGAACGTTTTTGTTCCTTTGTGAATTGAAACATGGAAAACAATTCATGATTCTAAAGAAGAATCTAAAAAGAAATAAAAATGGAGACTCTGTTCTTGAGGGGATTAACAATGGCGGGGTCCTTCAAGAGAGGTTGAAGGACCCACGTTAATGGGTAAGAAACTTTGTGAGATTGTAATGAAATGAAACAGAGGAAGATTGCGAAAGGAGACAGAGAGAGAGAAAGATAGAGAACCAATCAGAATTAACAAGAACTCATGAACTTCTCCGATGAACCATGCGAGAAAAGGGGATACAAGTTTCGTTTTTTTTTTTATATGTTCTGTTTTTTTTTTGCAACTTTTGTTCAAATCTATAAAAGCATGGACAGCCATTCTTCTTACCATTTATCTTCAAATCTAATTTTAAATGTAGTTTTAGTTTTGTTTATCTTTATCAAAGCTTACCAAATGCAAATTGTTTATGTTATGTTTTAGTAAAAGACAGTAGTTGTGTTGTTTCTAAATAGTTTACTAGAAGGAGAAAATAATAATAATGTTACATTTACACCATTAGAAACATGACACGTGGAAGAATCTCTATAGTTTAACCTTCCACTTTCTTTCCCCATCTCTTCCCCTTGTTTCATTTCTCTCGTGTCGCCGTCTGAAATTCCTCCACCCTGAAACAAAAAAACCTAGATGCTTCTAATCATGGTTGTTTCTTAACACCTACTTTCCTCGCAGCTGTTTGGTCATCAAGTCCGAATCTGCGATACCAACGTGATTCACTCCCTGTCTCTGCTGCCGACTCGTACCAAGATCCCCATTTCTGTAAAGGTGATTTTAGCTCTGTTCTGTCTTAATTATTCTTATTGGAATCTCTGTAATGTTGTTGATTTTGAAAATGGGTTTCTTTAGATGTCATAAAGGACGCTCCTTTTGTTGAAAATTGAGCTTATGGAATTAGGGTTTCGTGTGTTCCCGTTAAAGTTTTACTCTTTGTCTCCTGTTTATGTCTCTTCCTAGCAGGTGATGATGATAAGTGTTATGTCGCCTCCGTTAAAGTTTTACTCTTTGTGTCCTGTTTATGTGTCTTGCTAGTACTAGTAGGTGATGATGATAAGTGTTTTGCATTGACGAAAAGAAACCCTTTTTGCCAGATGCAATGCCTAATGGCTGATGGAGCTTTAATCACTTTAGATTCCGATGACATCCTGACAACAACAACAGAGCATCCTCTAGCTGTCGGTAGAGAGTTTCCCGATGTGGAAACTTGTAGAAGAACTCTAAAAGATTTAGCTATCGCTCTCCATTTCGATCTCCGTATTGTCAAATCAGACCGGAGTAGATTCATCGCCAAATGCTCCAAAGAAGGTTGTCCCTGGCGTATCCACGCCGCTAAATGCCCTGGAGTTTCGACTTTCACTGTAAGGACTCTTAATGGGGAGCATACATGTGATGGTGTCCGTGACCTCCATCACCAGCAAGCGTCCGTTGGATGGGTTGCTAGATCAGTAGAGGCGAGGATTAGAGATAATCCTCAGTATAAACCTAAGGAGATATTGCAGGACATAAGGGATGAACATGGTGTTGCGGTTTCTTATATGCAGGCTTGGCGTGGGAAAGAGAGGAGTATGGCTGCGCTTCACGGGACTTATGAGGAAGGTTATCGGTTTCTTCCTGCGTATTGTGAGCAGGTAAAGCTGGTTAACCCCGGGAGTGTTGCGTTTGTGTCTGCTTCTGGACCGGAGAGTTGTTTCCAGAGGTTGTTTATTGCGTACCGAGCTTGTATCTCTGGCTTTTTCAGTTCTTTTCGGCCTCTTCTTGAGTTGGATAGAGCACATCTTAAAGGGAAGTACTTGGGAGCTATCCTCTGCGCTGCAGCTGTTGATGCGGATGATGGTTTGTTTCCATTAGCTATAGCGGTTGTGGATAATGAAAGCGATGAGAACTGGTCTTGGTTTCTCTCCGAGATTAGGAAGCTTCTTGGGATGAATACAGACAGCATGCCAAGGCTGACGATACTGTCGGAGAGACAGAGAGGAGTTGTGGAAGCTGTGGAGACTCATTTCCCGACAGCTTTCCACGGGTTCTGTCTCCGTTACGTGAGTGAGAACTTCAGGGACACGTTCAAGAACACTAAGCTGGTTAACATCTTCTGGAACGCGGTGTACGCGCTCACACCTGCAGAGTTCGAGACCAAGATAGCAGAAATGACTGAGATATCGCAAGATGTGACTCACTGGTTCGAACTCTTCCCTTCTCATCTCTGGGCCGTTGCGTACTTCCAAGGTGTTCGGTACGGACATTTCGGTTTAGGGATCACAGAGGTGTTATACAACTGGGCGCTGGAATGCCATGAGCTCCCAATCACACAGATGATGGAACACATCCGTCATCAGATATCTTCCTGGTTCGAAGCTCGCCGTGACATGAGCATGAGATGGAACTCAATACTTGTCCCTTCCGCAGAGAGACGGGTCACAGAAGCAGTATCGGACGCGAGGTGTTACCAAGTGTTGAGAGCGAACGAGGTGGAGTTTGAGATCGTGTCAACAGAGAGAACGAACATAGTTGATATAAGGACACGTGTTTGCTCGTGCAGACGTTGGGAGCTGTATGGCTTACCGTGTGCTCACGCTGCTGCGGCTTTGATATCGTGTGGTAGAAACGTGCATATGTTTGCGGAACCGTGTTTCACAGTGTCGAGTTACCAGCAGACGTACTCGGTGATGATAAAGGAGGTAGCGGATAGGAGGATGTGGAAGGAGGAAGGAGAAGGGAGCTTGATGAGTATACGGCCACCGAAAACGAGGAGACCTCCAGGGAGACCGAAGAAGAAAGTGGTAAGAGTTGAGAATTTGAAGAGACCGAAGAGGATTGTGCAGTGTGGTAGGTGTCATTTGCTTGGTCATTCTCAGAAGAAGTGCACTCAGCCCATTTGATGACACCACCACCACCACCACCACCACCTTCTGTTTCCTTGTTTGTTTTGAAAAATGTAACTTTGTAATGTTTTAAGTTCGACTTGTTTGTTATTTAGAGACTTGTCTTCACTGGAAATAAAAGAGAGTTCATGACTGTCCTAGAGTATACTAACTGATCTGGTTTAGACGAATTATTATTGGTATTTTGAGTATATCCATTCTTGAAATACTTTTGTTAATGGATCAAGTTCTTCTTGATCTTGATGCATTTTGTTAGGCCAGGTTAGTTACGTGTTTTTGACTTTTGAATATAATCAAGGGCAAATCTTTCTAATAATTTTTTTTGAAGTTTTGTCATAAAAATAGACGAAAAAAAAAAGAATAGATTTATTTATTTTGAAAGTTTTAATATTTTTCTATTTTTTTATTTTAAACCTCATTTCCAAAATCTCATCTTATAACTCTAAACTCTAAATTAGTTAACCAAATGATATTGTTGTTTATATTTTTTAATAAAATTTATTTTATTCATTTTACTCTTTAAATATTATTTTGGAAATAATTCTTTTTTAGGTTTATTTTGGTTTTTATCTTTATAATTAATGATTTGGTTCTTGATTTTCATGTGGATTTTGGTTAGAAATCTGTAAATTGAAATGAAATTGAGTTTTTTTACAACCTTATTTAGTATTTCAACAAAACCAACTAGGTCTGGGCCTTTTAACCTGGATCCGAAGATCCGACCTGGACCCGGTCCGAAAATACCCAACCCGAACCGAAAGTTTACAAGTACCTTTTGGGTCTAAATTTCTTTTACCCGAACAAATCCGGATCCGAAGAGAACCGACCCGAATAGACCCGAACCCGAAAAGAACCGATCCGGATAGACCCGACCCGACCCGACAAGAACCGATTTGTACCCGACTTAAAAACATGTATATTAAAACTGTGATTTTTTTGTGCTATGTTATATATATATATATATATTATATTTTATTTAATTGAAATGTCTTTTGTTAATAATATTTATTATTATTTTGTAATATTTTTAAGTAATATGAAGCTTTAAATATAAAATTTAGAGTTTATGATTTATGTTAATTATTAATAGTTTAATTTAAGCTATTTTATAAATATTTAGATATAGATGACAAATATTAATTAAATTTGAGTGAGTTTGGGTATGCCATGTATTTTTCAGATTCTAAATATCCGAACCCGATCCGGACCCGATATGGACCCGAAAAATTACAGGTATTTTACAGGTATTGAAATTATAGATCCGAACCGACCCGAACCCGACAATACCGACCCGGAACCGAAAAAATTACAGGTACCTAATGGGTCTAAATTTTCATGACCCGAAGGACCCGGACCCGACAGGATCCGATCCGAACTCGACCCGAGGACCCGGATGCCCAGGCCTAAAACCAACATATAAAAAGGATATCTCGGTTCAGATTGATGATGCTTAGTAGATTTACATTTACGTCAGTCCCGGTTCAAACTTATCTCAAAACCTAGTTAAATCAGAAAACCAATTCCAAATCAGACCATTCGGTTATGGTTTGAGGATTAATTAATAAAAATCGAGTCCTTCTTTTCACACGTTGACGCGCAATAACGTTACGACACGCACGATCGAAGAGGAATTTGCGGGACGCAGCAGCAAATGCGCGAGACGTTTATAGACCAATTCTAAATCCAATTCCATCTGAAAAAAAGGAAGAAGAAAACATTCCATCTGCTGCATTCCCAGCTTGATTCAGGTCACAAGCCAAAACCTTTTTCCCTCGATTCACTTATTTTACTTGTGGGTATTGAATCTGATAATCCATTTGCTCCTTCTGGGTATCTCTAGATTCTTAATTTGAATAAATGTGAGGCCTTTTGCATAGTCTTAGATGATTACGTTGCTCCGTTGATAGCAGGATCTCAGTAGATGTAATCGGATTTCAATTTATAATGTTCCACTTTGTTGATCTCAATCGATCGCGTTCCTGAGAAGTAAGTCTTGATTAGGCCTTAGGCTATGTAGATGGATCCTGTTTTTTATTTTATCAGGTTGTAACCACTGATGAGTTTTGTGATCTAAAAAGCTAATCTTTACTAATTTGCTTATCAAAAAAATCTTAACTTTTATGCTATTTGGTAGTTTCCTGACAAAGTTCAAGTTTTGATGTACCTGCAGAAGACTACCCTTTGAACTTTGCTACTTGAAGTCCCATTTGCGTAGAAGATTTGTTCATATTCAAAGATGTCGTCGGCTGAGATAAACAAGAACGAGGTTGACATTGTCATCGGGGCTCTTAACGCTGACCTGACTCAGTTTCTCAACAGCTGGAGACCCTTTTTCTCTGGATTCCATCTCATTGTCGTCAAAGACCCTGAGCTCAAGGAGGACCTCAGCATACCTGAAGGCTTTGATGTAGATGTCTACTCAAAGACTGACATGGAGAAAGTTGTGGGGGCTGCCAATTCCGCCATGTTCTCTGGCTATTCCTGCAGATATTTCGGTTATCTCATATCTAAAAAGAAGTACATTGTCTCTATTGATGATGATTGTGTCCCTGCTAAAGATCCCAAGGGGTTCCTAGTGGATGCTGTTTCTCAGCACGTGAACAACCTCGAAAACCCTGCCACGCCTCTCTTCTTTAATACTCTTTATGATCCTTATTGCGAGGGAGCTGATTTTGTGCGTGGATACCCGTTCAGCCTTAGAAGTGGTGTCCCTTGTGCTGCGTCCTGTGGACTTTGGCTTAACCTAGCTGATCTTGATGCTCCAACACAAGCTCTCAAGACAGAGCAAAGGAACACTTCCTATGTTGATGCGGTTATGACCGTTCCCCTGAAGGCTATGTTGCCAATAAGCGGGATCAACATCGCTTTTAACCGTGAGTTGATTGGTCCAGCTTTGGTGCCTGCACTTAGAATTGCTGGAGAAGGGAAAGTGAGATGGGAAACACTTGAAGATGTTTGGTGTGGGATGTGTCTGAAACACATATCTGATCATTTGGGTTATGGTGTGAAAACCGGGTTGCCTTATGTCTGGAGGAACGAGAGAGGAGATGCTGTGGAGAGTTTGAGGAAGAAATGGGAAGGAATGAAGCTGATGGAGAAGAGTGTTCCGTTTTTCGAGTCTTTGAAATTGCCTGAGACTGCGGTTAAAGTTGAAGATTGTGTGATTGAGCTTGCTAAAGCAGTGAAAGAGCAGTTGGGTTCAGATGATCCTGCCTTCACTCAAGCTTCTGATGCTATGGTCAAGTGGGTCCAGCTCTGGAACTCTGTTAACTCGAGCGGCTAAAGTTGAACCGGTGTGAATCTATCTCCCAAGGTTAGGTTCCTTTTATCACTTCTAAGCTTATTAATATCATGTCTCAGGGGATTTATCATCATGTTTATTTCTCTTTTTTTAAATAAATACAAAAAAATCAAAAAAAAACAAAAGAATCAAAAAAAAAAGGCAAAAAAAAAAAAATCAAAAAAACAAAATAAAATAAAAAAAAAAAAAAAAATAAATAAAATAATAAAAAAAAAAAATAAAAAAGAAAAAAAAAATAAAAAAAAAAAAAAAAAAAAAAAACAAAAAAAAAAACAATATAAAAAAACAAAAAAAAATAAAGAAAAAAAGAAAAAAAATAAAAAAATTACAAACAAATAATCAAATAAAAAACTGAAACAATATAAAAAAAAAAAATAAAAAAAAACAAAAAAAAAAAAAAAAAAAAAAAAAAAAAACAAAAAAAAAAAAAAAAAATTAAAAAAAAAAAATAAAAAAAATAAAAGTAAAAACAAAAAAATTAAAACAAAAAAAAAAAAAATAAAAAAAAAAAAAAAAAATAAAACAAAAAAAACAAACAAAAACAAAAAAAAAAAACAAAAACAGAAAAAAAAAAAAAGACAAAAAAAAAAAATAAAAAAATAAATAAAAAAAAACAAAAAAAAAAGAAAAAAAAAGAAAAAAAAAAATAAAAAAAAAACAAGAAAAAGAAAAAATCAAAAAAAATACAGGAAAAAAAAACGTAAAACAAAGAAAAAAAAAACCAAAAAAAGAAAACAATAAAAAGCTCACTTTTATTATTATAAAATCATATATTTACCAATTATTTATTTTTCTTATGTAATATATTTAGTTATTATAATATTAAGATATATGTTTAATGTAATATTGGCATTTATCCTATTGTGTATTTACTTATAATTTATTTTACTATACATTTTCAAATCGATATGTAATTTAGTTTTTCCATTTCTTATATTTTTTTATTTACTTATTGTTTATTTTTTTATTATATTTTATATTTACTTATTTTAATTTTCTTACTTTATATTTTAATTTTCTTATACTGCATATTTGATCACTATTTATTTTACTCAATTGTATATTTATTATTATTATTTTTTTTTATCATAATAAATGATAATATTGTGATAGATATTTAATGTAATATATCTATTTCTGAATTCTATATTTATTATTTATTTTAATATGATATTTTTTTTCTTATATTTTGTATTTATTTTTTCTTATATTGTATACTTTTATAATATATATTTATAAAATGCTAATATTACTATTGTAGTATTTCCATTTTTTATTAAGATAATATTAAGATATATGTTTATTTTAGTTTTTCTATTTTTAAATTGTATATTTACTTATTATTTTTTTCTTATATCAAATGATAATATTAATATGGATGTTTAATGTGATATTTCTATTTCTGAATATATTTACTTATTCTTTATTTATTACTATAGATGTTTAATGTAATATTTCTATTTCTGAATATATTTACTTATTCTTTATTTATTTTTTATATTGTAAATTTATTTATCATTTATTTTTAATGCAACATGTCATATTCTCGAAAAATGTTTTATGCTGATGCGGATGCTCTATGGAACCTCAAAAGATCCATTTTATTATTTTTATTAAGAATAGTATTAAGATAAATGTTTATTGTAGTTTTCCATTTTTAAATTGTATATTTACTTATTATTTTTTTTCTTATATCAAATGATAATATTACTATAGATGTTTAATGTGATATTTATATTTCTGAATATATTTACTTATTTTTTATTTATTACTATAGATGTTTAATGTTATTTCTGGATATATTTACTTATTCTTTATTTATTTTTTATATTGTAAATTTATTTATCATTTATTTTTTAATGTCACGTGTCATATTCTTAAAAAATATTTGATGCTAATGTGGATGCTCTATGGAGCTTCAAAAACTCCCTTTTATTAGTATAGAAGATTCTTTGATCTAACATGGAAGGAGATTTTATTTGAGACTTCAAAAGGAACTGATGACAATGACAAAAGTAAATAATCCCTCTATATATTAAATGAGAAGTACATTTGACACGTGTCGTTCATACAGCCATTCTCAGCCGAAATAACGCGATTCTATTGGTTGATTTTTTAGAAATTCATTTTTGATTTATTTTTCTCATCGACACAACTTAAATGGAAAGAACTATAAACACTTACCTTATATTGTATTCTCGGTTTAATGCATCGATCTCACCATTAAATTCATCGATCCCATTAATTTTAAGAAAAAAATAATTTGTTATTAGTTTCCTTATAACAAATAAATTAATTGCGCAAGAATATTAGTTAATACATGTAATAATTAGTTTCCTTATTACAAATAAATAACGTGTGCAAGAATAATCATATCATATGAATATCATTTTATGAAAATATCAATTTAATATCTTCCTTTAAACACTTTCATTATTTATTGTATGAATATTATCTTGTCGTCATTAATCTGAGAATATTCACTTTGTATATATATATATAGGTGAATCCCGATGTCTTTTACAACCACACATCTCTCCACACATCTCTTCTTTAAAATCCATCGTTGTAACTATGATTGGTTCTTACTTTGCATGATATTTTTATTTGATTCAGGAAGCGAGCCTTTTCCTTGGGACCTAAGGATCAAGATTGTGATCGGTGCACCTCGTGGTCTTGCGTTTCTACACGGCTTACCAAGAGAAGTCATATATAGAGACTTCAAAGCCTCCAATATACTTCTCGATTCTGTTAGTCTAATACTCTAATTAAAATATCCATTATATGATATACATGTCAATTAGTTGAATCTTTAATCGTTTGCTTTTTGCTAATGAGATTTTGTTTTGAAATGTTCATCTGCGCATGCAGAACTATGATGCAAAGCTTTCAGATTTTGGTTTAGCAAAGTTAGGACCATCACAAGAGAAGTCACATGTTACGACTAGGATCATGGGTAAGTGGTCGTCGCAAGGTTTTTACTCCTGCTCCTTCTTGTGACCCTTCTCTTCTAATCTAATTTTATCTTCGCTAATGGCTTCATGATTTCAGGCTGCTTCATCAAGCATTACCTCTGTGATTTATCTCAAGGACGAGATCATGGCAGAAGATGCAAAGAAGTTTAACTACCCATTTCCTTACTTATATGATGAGGTCAATCTTTTTTATGTTCAGTGCTTCTTTTTTATTTTCTAATGTTTTGTTGATTATACTTATGTTCTCTCTTACCTCAGTCACAAGAGGTTGCAAAGGAATTTGGAGCTGTCTGTACCCCTGAGTTTTTCTTATATAAGAAGGTAGTTTTTGGTCATATATATGATTAGAAGTAGCTAAGTCCCTACGAGTTCATTTCTGAAGATCAAACAGTAGATTCTTCTTATGAAAATTGTGACGTGTATTAACTTTATCTCTTCCTGCTCTGGATCAGGATGGTCGTAGGCCATTTGAACTGGTTTATCACGGCCAGTTTGATGATTCTCGGCCTAGCAATAACACACCAGTAACTGGGAGGTGCGTTATTCATATGTTACAATATTACAGAGAAGTGTTTTTATGTTAGTTAAACCTAACATATTATATCTGCACAGGGATCTAAGCCTCGCGATTGATCTTGTACTTAGCTGTCAACCAATACCAACGAATCAAAAGCCAAGGTACATTCAAATTTCCATACAAGTTGTCGTTGATCCTTTGTTTTAAAATGTCTATACTCTTTGATAAGTAACTGAGACCCTGCATTTGGTATTTCTTGCAGTGTTGGTTGCAGCATAAAGTTGCATCCAGGAACAGAATCGTGAGCTAAGACATTCACTGTGTTCATAAACAGTTGCGCAACATTATTTCAGGCGAGTTGATTGTTTTATATCACAATTTATGTTCCATAGACTCAGGTCTGTAGTATGTCACAACCAACTAAGCTTCATTTCTTCTTTACCAGAACCAGATGTAGAGCTCTCAAAATTTAGTTTTAACATTTCCAGGATCAAAACTGAAAGGAGAGAAGGCAAGGCAGAAGATCTTTAGAAGCATGGCCAGTAAAATTACATATGTAGAAAATGTAAGTTGTATTCATTATTCAAGAGAAATATACAGTACTCTACTCCATGGATCCTATCTCGTGGGAGCGTTCATGTGTGATATAAATTCATGAACAATATAAGAATAATTTTTTAGTGTAAATATTAGGTTTTCAGTGTATAATAAATTGAAGTATATTTGATTAAAAAAAAGGAACGGTCGTCCTGGTCAAATCCCAAACGTTGTAAGATCTGTTGAACTCCAGTTGTCACAATTGATCATGAAGCTCCCCTGAGAAATCAACTGGTCTGGCTCCTCTGAGAATGAGCATTCCAAGATCTCTTGAATCTCTTTGTCATCGAGTAAACCTTGGAACTCGAAGATCTCTTCTTCATCTACTTGGAGAAACTGACTAAGTAGTACGAATAACAGTTTGTGGATTGGTCTCCCATGTCAGTGAAATCTAAATATTGAACAAGTTAGTCTTTACACACTGAACAACTGTTCACCAAGTTAAAATAAACAAAAGTAATTGTTTGTAAATTCAGAAAGTGAAAACAATAAGGATAAAGAAGAGGGAAACAATACACTCCTCCTAACCTGTTTACTACTGCGGTCTGCTGTAGTGATATTTCCGCTCTCAAATGAGACGATTTCCTTTTTGTGTTGATCATTAGCATGACCTGTGCATCCCCATGAAAGCTTAAATGATTCCTGCATCCACGTTCCAATAGATTTTTAGAAATGTAATACACATTTACATGCAAACGTAAAGTGCACAGGTGATATATTGCTTAAGGTCCGTGTACTATTTGCAACAATATTCGGATACATTAAGAAGCTCTGAACATCGAGACTCACATATATATATATATATATTATAAAGTTAAACTAATTTTTATATGTATTAACTAATTATAAGGAAACTAATTAATTATTACATGTATTAATTAATATTCTTGCGCAACTAATTTATTTGTTATAAGGAAACTAATTATTACATGTATTAACTAATTATAAGGAAACTAATTATTACATGTATTAACTAATATTCTTGCGAAATTAATTAATTTGTTATAAAGATGCCATTATTACATGTAGTAATTATTACATGTATAAGACAACTAATTATTACATGTATTAACTAATTATAAGAAAACTAATTATTACATGTATTAACTAATATTCTTGCGCAAGTAATTTATTTGTTATAAGGAAACTAATAATAAATTATCTTTTTCTTAAAATTAATGGGATCGATGAATTTAATGGTGAGATCGATTTTATTGGTATTTTCCTATATTAGAGCTTGACGATTAATTTAAAAAATGATTAAGAAATTCCAAAAAATCAACCAATCAAATGTCTCAAATTCTTCTGAGAAGCTCTGTATGAGTGACACGTGACACCGAATAGTACTCTTTTACTAACCTTTTTCACTACAAGAAGGTTAATCCTTTTTATTATACATTTAGTAAGATGGATGAATTAGAATATTGCTAAAGAATTAGTAACCGATCTTTTTCCTTGATGACAGTGTAAATGAGAAAAAGAGAGGGTATAAAAGACCATTCCAAAGACAAATGACATAAAATACAAAGGTTAGTAACAGAATACTATTCGATTTGAAGGATATAATAGAACTGAAAAGAAAAATGCAAACAATGTAGAATAATACTTTATATGATTAGATTCAGAGTTTTGATCAGTACGATGTGTTGAGGAATATATGTAGTTAGTTTCATGAGTGTTGCATAACTATATGTGTATGAAATGAAATGGTTGTGATAGAAGACTTTTTCTAATGCTCATCATATTAGGGCATCTTTATCCCAAGTTTCTTAAGGGGTTTCTTGCACGGTTTGCGGGCCCCACTGACATGTGAGACCCGTGAACAGTGCAAGAACCGCTTCTTAAAACTACTAAATTTAAGAACCGTTTTTAAAGGGTTTCTTACACTGTTCACGGATCCCACTGACACGTGGCGACCCGTAATTGATTCGCTTTTTTTAATTAACTAAAAAAAAATAAAAAAAATAGGAACCATGGATAATGATGGCCTTACTGATGAATATGAGTGTCCAAAACAAAAGACTTAACAGCTGTTTTCCTCTTTTTTCTTTATGACAATGTAAATGATGGAGACAAAATATCACTGAATGAAAAAAAACAGTTTCAAAAGGCAAACGGAGGTTAGTAACATGATAATACTCTTTGTTTGTAAATGCTTTAAAACTGAAATGAAAAAAAATGTAGAATAATCTAGGATTAGAAAATAAGATTGAACAACTTGGTAAGTAGATGGAATTAATGATAAGTAGATTGTTTGAGGAAGTTAGTTGGATGAATGTTGCATATATGCGTTTGAAAGCTTGTGTGATATATGATTTTAACTTTCTTGATTAGTACATATTTGTATTTTTTTTTTAAAGAAAAGTGTATCTATATTCATAAAGCATAGGAGATAACTTGTATGAATATAAAATGAAAATGTTTTTTTTTTAAAACATAGATGAATAAGAGTAACACAAAATAATAATAATTGTATATGTATGAACCAAGCTTTACACATTAATATAGCTTTCACTGATGGATTAACCATTACCATTATCTATATTCGTAATGAACTAAGACCACCTCCAATTGAGGGTTTTTAGAGGGTTTTTAGGGATTCTAAACATGTGTGAGACCCACAATTTTTTTAGAACCAACTCTAAAAACTCCTCTTTAAGAACCAGGTTCTTATACTGTTTGCGGGCTCCACTGACACGTGGCGGCCCGCAATTGGTTCATCTTTTTTTAATTTTTTTATTTATTAAAAAAAAATCAAAAAAAAAAATTAGAACCTCAAGGAGGTTCCAAACTGTTGGAGGTGCTCTAATTAGCTGGGTTTATTATATCCAATATTAAGAAAGAAAAGAAAAAAAACTTGAAATAAAGCTGAAGAAAATGAAGACTGGAACGGTGCGTTTCAGCACCTTGTTTTGGGTATAAAAACGCCTTAAGCTTTTTGTCAAGAAGAAATTTTAGGGTTTTTTACGGCGCAAGTAAGCCATAATGTTGGGATCGATGTTTTTGAGGTTAGTAAATGGGGTTTTTTGAGGGTTTATTCGATGGCAGATACTTAGATAAAGATGTTTGTTTCCTTTCCTTTTAATAGTGTTTCCTTATTTTGAAGGGATTTTGTTTTGTTTCCACATCCTGAGGATATATATTATTACATGGTGTTTCCTGATTTGATGGTTTTGGTTTTCACTCAATAATATTAGGTTGTTATTTGTTTCCGATTTTGATGTTGATTTATTTTTGCCGGGATGAAAAGAGAGTAAATGGGTTTCGATTTAATATTGTTTCCTGTTTTGAAACGATTTTGATTTATTTCCTGTTTTGATACTGACTTTAGTGGAAGAAAATGATATTTATGATTAGATGATTTTGGTTTTGACTTGTATGATCATTTATTTGCTTGCAGGAGAACACCACGAACACCACGTCTCTTTCCCCTTCTCTCTCCCCGTGTCTCTCTTCAAATCAGCAGAGTTTGTTCCCAAGCCTCACCTCCACTACCCAACACCAACCACACCACTCCTAACCATCTCGGTTTCCATGCCCTTTGGATCAAGACTGGCCTTGACTCTCACTCCTCTCTCTCTCTCTCTCTCGCCCTCTCTCTGCATATAATGCACATCTCTTGGTGACTTAATATTACATTTTTCCCTCTTATATTTGGCTAACTGATAGATGATGGCTTCTTCTAATATCATTTACTTAATTTTAGTCTGAGTGTCTCTTATCTTACTCCACGGCAGAAGACTGGGACAAAATTATGTCCTATCGTAAATCTAACCTACAGCTGTTTGTCAATGTGATTCAAGTTACAAGTCGAGGGTACAAGGTATAATATATATCTCCTCATGATTCCAATTTCTCTGATTAGAAATGTTTAAATCATTCCCTTTTCTTTTCTGTTTGTAGGTTCGATTCAGATCTGTCAGAGGATTTTTGCCCTTCAACCAACTTGCGACTTATATGAAATGTCCTACCTTTGATTCATGGATGGAGGTCAACAAACCCCTCTGGGAAAAAGCTAAGCTTCAGAACAAAGACTTTTCAAACCTCTATGAGATGAAGATTAAGGCTTTCTTGGAGAGTTTTGATGCAAAGGTTTAGTAGACCTTTCAAACATTTTTTTTTCTTTTTTTAAATATCTTTGGTATTTGATGATTTTACTTTAACTCTTGTTTAAGTATCTGAAGGTGAGAGTGCTGGCTGCTAACCAGTCAACTGAGAGACTCGTTTTCACAATGAAGCCTAAAAAAGAATTGCTCGGCACGAAGAGATTGATGAAAACACTCAGTGTTGGTGACTTTGTGAAGTGTGTGATCACGTCAAAATCTCCTGAAACTGGCTACTTCTGAAGCAAGACAATAATTCGATTAGAACAATCTAGAAACTTTGGCTTAACCCAGATGATCAAAATCTCCAATTTCGAAAAATAAAAAAACTTGGAGATTTTAGATAATATATCTCAAAAATAATAAAAAAAAATCCTTTAAATTTTGATTAGGACAAAGCAAATAGTGAATAAAAGAGGGGGAATAAATAAATAAATGAATAAATCATGTATTTCAATTTAATCCTACAATTTTGTTAAAAGATCAATTTAACCCAATCTTTACATAAATTAAAAAGAAACTAGCTGTTGGAGTGGAAGCGGGAACTATTTAGTCTCCACAATTCGTCGTCATCTCTCTCTCTCTTTCTCAAGATTCCGCAGAGTTTGTGCCATTTTTCTTGTTGCGTACATCATCTCTCAGTCAGTGATTCATCTTCTTTCTTTCTTTCTTTCTTTCTTTCTTCATAAAGATGAGTGATATCAACCTGGCGAAGAAGAAGTAGGAAGACGTTACACAAGTCTTCCCCGAACTAATTAACACTGTGATCATAACAAGGGCTTCACTCTCCTGCCATCCCGTGCTTTCCAAAGTTTCCAAATATTTTTCTAAGTTGATCGAATCAAGGAATGTCTACGAGGAAAGGGAAAAGATTGACAAGGCCGAGACCGTGATACATATCTCTCTCATGTCGGAAAAGCACGTTCTTGAATGGTACACTCTCAAGAAGAAACCTCTTGTTTTAGCAACTAACAAAATATCTTTAAATTTCTTTTAATATGTCTACATAAATTTTTTGAAAAAATAAAACATAATAATATTTTTACCTAAAATAAAGACTTACAACACATATACAATACAATTCTAATTAGTGATAATATAAAATATGTTATTTCTAAAACTATACACTATTAATTCCAGATTTAGAAAATAAAATATCTTCTTAAACACATAAATTATTTTGGGACGTTGCAATTATGCATACCGGAACGACTACCTCTTGATACTGAAGTTACTTTGTTTCATCTCATCCGTGTAAAATTCGAGTACCAATATTTTCCGGTGCATGATGCTTTCTCCCAAAGACGGTGGTCTTATCATATAAAATCCGTTACTGCTAAAACTTTGAACTACCTAATCCATAATTTGAATCTGTTTATGCCCGCACAGGGTGCAGGCCGGTCACCTAGTTGTAAGTAACTCAAACCAAATTACAAGCAAACTCCAAAGCTAACGATCCCGAAATGTTAGCAAGCATCATTCCATTACAGAAAACACAATTAAGAAGTTACAAAATAACTAATTTAAAAGAGATTGGGTGTTTGATTAACTATAACCGACCACAAATTCAAAACAACCTAATTCAAAAGTACAAAAACCTAAAATACCAATAGAGAAAAAGAAAAAAAGAAACTCAAGAAAAAAAGAAGCAAAACATCACACTATAATATACCTTCAAGTATTGTATTTGAACAAAACTAGAAGCTTGAGATTGATAATACAATGAGAACAACCACAAGCCTTAACTATAACTTAACTTATTTATTGAAAAGAAAGAAAAGTTCTACATCTGTAGGAGCAAAGAAAGAGATTTGTCTCCTCCTCAAAGCAAAGTTTTGCGCCACCCTTTGCTTCTTCGGCGCCGGGGGACACGTTAGCATCTCCGGTATTCGTGACTTCTTAGATATCGGAGTACAACATCCACTTGCTGGAACCATCGACGTGGCCGTTGAAGTTGATGATGACGTTGAAGTGACTTCACTATTGATACTACATGGGGACGATGGGTTCTTGATTCCTTTTCTTCTTATTGTTTTTTTTCCTTTTGATGCCATTTTTAAGATCATACTAAGAGAGAAGGGAAGATAGAAAAAGAAAGTGTGTGAAACTATTATATATGAGGAGTATATATATATATATTTTTTCCCGATGAGGAGTATATATATATGTAATGTATAATAAACCTTAGTGGAATTTTTACTTTAAAGCTATTAAATTTTGACTGGAAAAAGTTTCTATCAGGAGAGAAAAAAAAAACAAGAAAAAAAGGAAGAGATTGATCAGTGTTTGGAAACTAAAGAAAGGGGTTTCTTTTTGGTAGAGGATGAATGCATGTAACAAGTCACTGTGAAGTGTGAAATGGGTACGGTTCATTTATTTAAAATCCATAAAATAAATGATAACAAAATAATAGTAGTATATTAGGATTATCTCGTCAATCCATGGACATTTTTTGTCAAAACTTGTAGTTTATATCACCATGTAATTTTACCTGCTATATTCCTTCATGTTAAAAAATTATCAATGATAAAGTAATTATAGAAGATTTCGGTTCATTACAATAAAATACTAATTGATAAAAATAATTTGTAGATCATATATGTGGATGAATGTGTTTGTTGAGAAATTCTAGCTACCTTATTGTGATGTTTAAAAATAAATGAATACTTTTTTGGGTTTTTTGCAAAAGTAACTCAAAACTTGGAGTCAAACAGAAAACTAACCTTTTTCTGTTTGACTCATTTTTTTTTTGAGATTTTCACCCCACACCTGCATTTTATCTACGAAAATGCCATTAACCTTTTTTTTTTTTTGTTTTTCGAAATTGGCTTCTTTATTGTCTCAACCTCATCATCTTCAAGTATTTACAGTATTGCCACTACCATGAATAGTTCAACAACCTTGTACTACCTGTTTGGAGCTTTTAATGCCCTTCAATGAATAGTTCAACAACGTTGTACGACCTGTTATGAACTAAAAACAACATTTATTTCACTTTCTCTCCATATTCATCCAAAAAACTCAAGCTTTTGATTCAAAATATTTTACGGTTGACAGAGCCATATTTCTTTCGTTTTGACTAACGGTTGCTTTCGTTTGAGATTCTGGGTGGTTGGAGAAGACCCTGTGTGCAAACGAAGTCATCTCACCTAGTTTAAGGTACGAATTTGAATTTTTTTCAAGATCTGTTCGCGTAGAAGACTTACTCTTAAGTCATCTGTATGTAGAAGACTTACTGATAAGTCTTCTGGTCAAAACGAAAGACTTAATCTAAGTCGTCCGGCTTTGTTTGTTAAAAAAAAAAAAGTCCAGACGACTTATATATAAGTTGTCTACGAAAAAGGGCTAGTTTTGCATTTGACCGAATCGTGTCAGATCTTTGACTATTGCTGGACGACTTATAATTCAGTCGTCTCTGAGAAAGTTAAAATTTCAATATTTTATTCAAACTAGACGACTTACGTCTAAGTCGTCTTAGGTTAGTTTTGTAATTGAAAAATAAAACTTGAAATTTAACTTTTACCAGACGACATAATTGAAAGTCGTCAAGCCAGAAGACTTAATTTAAAGTCGTCCGGGAAAGTAAAGTCGTCCAGAAATTTTCCTAAGTTTTCTGGTCAAACCTTGCTTCACCCGGACGACCTTAAATTAAGTCGTCTGGCTGGACGACTTACCACTAGTAAAAAACAGCGCCACAGCCACGTTAATTTTCGTGGGTATAGCCAATATTTCGTGGCTATACAGAGCACAAGCCACGAAATGTCACGAAAAATAAATCGTACGTATACAATCGTAGCAAAAATTAAGCGTGTCAAAAATCGTAACAAATTGCCATGATTTGCTACGAAATTTTCGTGGCAAACTTTGCTACGTTTTGCTACAATGAATTCGTGGCAATTTTTGCTACGAAATAAACCGTATGTAAATCGTTGCTTTTGTAAAAAAAAAATATAAAAAAAAATAAATCACAAATTAAATGAAAAATAAAAATAAAATAATATAATAATTAAATAATTAAAAAAAAATTAAATTAAATTGATTTATATATTAGAATTGATTTACAAAAAAAACTAAAATAAAATAAAATTAAACCTAAATCTAATTCGTCATCATCCGCCAGCACCACCACCACCACGACGTACCTCCGCTGCTTCCACACCATCATCATCCCACCACCTCCATTAAGCTCATCGGCCTCCTCTCACCTTCCTTTACCAAGAAAACAAAAATTTCAAGATTCAAAACAAAGAAAGAGAGAGAGAGAGAGAGAGGTCGAACCATGGTGGTGGTGCGGTGAGCGTGCCGTCATATGTCTCCAGCCTTGCTTCTTCATCACCGCTTCCGTAACAAACCGGTCTCCTCCACCTCCGTCATATGGTGTATCGTCATCTTCGTCATCGATTTTGGCCGGATCCGACCCACTCGTCTCCATTAGCACCCTTCTCCATTCCTCACCATTTGTATTTTTAGTTGTTCCATCTCCAAGAAGATGTAACTTTCGACAAAGAGAAAGAGAAAGAGAAAGAAACACAAATAGATGCAATCTGGACCTTTCATTATATTTAATCTAATGGCTAAAATCATCAATCCCCACATCAACTTTTGTAACCAATAGCAAGAGACAGGGTGAATAGAAAAGAAAATAAATCAATTAAAAATTCTTTGTATAATTTTATTGTTGTATTGTCTTTGTTTAGTTTTAATGAAGCGTAGATTTTTTTTCACAAAAAAAATTATAAAATTTTAAAGAGTTTAGTATTTTTATATACTTTGATACTTTACTTTACAAAATTTGTTCTAAGATTTTATTTTTTGAAAATGTATAGGGAGTGATGGTTGAATATTTGGGTTTAGTGTTAATTGAAGGATATATAGTTAAGTTTAAGGTTTGGAGTTTGAAAAATATGAATTGATTTATAAGTTTAAAGTTAAGTAATTAAAATATATAATTGCTTAGGATTATAATATATAAGGTTTGGGGTTCAAAGTTTTAAGGATATATGGTTATATTGAAGATTAGGAGTATGAGAAATAAGAATAGATTTATAATGTTAAAATTATAATGGAAAGTATAAGGAGTTTAGAATATATATATATATATATATATATATAAAGTTTGGATTTTAGAGTTTAAAATATATAAGGGGTTTGAAAATCAAGAAAATGTATATAAAATGGGGTTTGATATGAATTTTGGTATTTGAAGTATGATATAGTGTTTGAGTTATGTAGTTTAGGAGTTAGATTTGAGATTTGAAGTATATAATAGAAATTGAGATTAAGTTTGAAAATTTTAGATATTTTTGTTCTTGATGTTTAGGATTTGTTTAAAATTTAAAATAAGAAAATATTAGAATTTTAAAGGTTGTGTTTAAAATTTAGGGTTTAAAAGAATGATTAGGGTTTAGGGTTTTAAATAGCTATGAAAAAAATCATAGAAAAATCAGAGTTATTTTAAAATAGCCACGAAAAAAATTGTGGTTAAATCTTGGCAAAAATATATTTTGTAATTAGCCACGAAAAATTCGTAACTAAAACGTAGCAAAAAGATATTTTTGTCTATTTACTACGATTTTAGCCATGATTTATTTCGTAACAAAGTTACAATGAAATAAATAGTAGCAAAATCGTGGCTATTTTTAGCTACGTTTTGTTTTATAGCAATTTCGTAGCATTTTTGCTACGACTTATACACGGATAGCTACATTTTCTATTTCGTGGCATTTTCGTAGCATTTTCGTGGCATTTTAAAATTTGCTACGAAATTTTCGTAGCTATTTCGTAGCTATAGGAGAAATTTTTACTAGTGTACAATTAAGTCGTCATTTACGGTTGCTTTCGTTTGAGATTCTGGGTGGTTGGAAGAAGACCCTGTGTGCAAACGAAGTCATCTCACCTAGTTTAAGGTACGAATTTGAATTTTTTTCAAGATCTGTTCGCGTAGAAGACTTACTCTTAAGTCATCTGTATGTAGAAGACTTACTGATAAGTCTTCTGGTCAAAACGAAAGACTTAATTATAAGTCGTCCGGCTTTGTTTGTTAAAAAAAAACGCCAGACGACTTATATATAAGTTGTCTACGAAAAAGGCTAGTTTTGCATTTGACCGAATCGTGTCAGATCTTTGACTATTGCTGGACGACTTATAATTCAGTCGTCTCTGAGAAAGTTAAAATTTCAATATTTTATTTAAACTAGACGACTTAAACTTAAGTCGTCTAGGTTAGTTTTGTAATTGAAAAACAAAAAACTTGAAATTTAACTTTCTCCAGACGACTTAATTGTAAGGTCGTCCAGACAGACGACTTATTTAAAGTCGTCCAGGAAAAGCAAAGTCGGTCCAGAAGGTTTCCCAAGTTTTCTGGTCAAACCTTGCTTCATCCGGACGACCTTAAATTAAGTCGTCTGTCTGGACGACTTTCAATTAAGTCGTCTGGAGAAAGTTAAATTTCAAGTTTTATTTTTCATTACAAAACTAACCTAGGACGACTTAAGTTTAAGTCCTCTAGTTTGAATAAAATATTGAAATTTTAACTTCTCAGAGACGACTGAATTATAAGTCGTCCAGCAATAGTCAGCAATAGTCAAAGATCTGACACGATTCGGTCAATGCAAACAAGCCCTCTCGTAGACAACTATAGTATACAGTCGTCTGGACTAACACTAACAAAGCCGGACGACTAGAATAGCTCGCTCGCCATTTAATATTTTCAATTGCAAAAGTGACCGTGCTTTAGACGACTTACTTTAAGTTGCTTCTGGACGACTTGACTTCTATGGTCGTCTGGTCGCATGGTTGAGTGAACTTCTTCATTTCGTATATGTTATACTAATGTGTTTTAGTTTTTGAATATTTGCAGATGATTCATCAGTTTTAGCAAGCAGTCTAATGGAGAATGGTTGTTAGAAAGATTGCCGTTGGGGCGTTTCATTTAACGGGTCTCCGTTCAGTTTGTGGTTGATGATGCTCAAAGGATCACGATTGTTTTTGATTGAATGAACGATTCAACAACATGCTGAACGTTGTTGGCAATAGGCGTCAAAGAAGATATAAGTAGATCTCTGCATGAGACAGTGACTGTGTGAGATTAGCTACTGACATGTACGCAGCAGAATGACTGATGGCTCCAGGCAGTCCTCCATTCATGTTACTAAGTGAAGTGAGAGAAGTTTGCAGAAACATTGCTCGCGGGGATAACTGCAAAACAGCGACAGGAGTAATGTCTTTGTGAATCAAGCGCGCAACAGGTGGAGCGTGGTTTGCATGATAGAAAAGGGAAGAGGGCTGTGGTGAATGGTTGTGAAGATGTTGGTGGATAATGATGAGAGCTGGTGAATGGTTTGGAGAGATGTTGGTGATAATGATGAAGCTGGTGATGGGAAGAGAGATGTTAGGATAGATAATGATTAGAAGTTTTGTTTTGGCAGATGAGGACCATATCAAAAATGGGAGGCGAGAAAATGGGGAGGACGCGAAACAATGGGCGGGGAGGATGCCTGATGAACTCCTATTGTTTGGTGAATACGGATCAGAGATGGTGGGATTACAGTGCTTTATGGAAAGGTTCAGAAGATGAGACGAGGAGATGAGTGATAATATTTGTGTTTTGAAGTATACTTGATTAAATGACGATGATGGTAATGACAAA